>VMBQ01006637.1:8325-38247 GCA_007657795.1 Dreissena rostriformis | reverse complement strand
ACCAGTACTACTGGTTCCTGGATGCTCTAGGTAAGAATGACCGCAATGACCAGTACTACTGGTTCCTGGATGCTCTAGGTAAAAATGACCGCAATGACCAGTACTACTGGTTCCTGGATGCTCTAGGTAAGAATAACCACAATGACCAGTACTACTGGTTCCTGGATGCTCTAAGTAAGAATGACCGCAATGACCAGACTACTGGTTCCTGGATGTTCTAGGTAAGAATGACTGTAATGACAAGTACTACTGGTTCCTGGATGCTATAGGTAAGAATGACCGCAATGACCAGTACTACTGGTTCCTGGATGCTCTAGGTAAGAATGACCCCAATGACCATTACTACTGGTTCCTGGATGTTCTTGGTACGAATGACCCCAATGACCAGTACTACTGGTTCCTGGATGCTCTAGGTAAGAATGACCGCAATGACCAGTACTACTGGTTCCTGGATGCTCTAGATAAGAATGACCGTCATGACCATTACTACTGGTTCCTGCCTGGATGCTCTAGGTAAGAATGACCCCAATGACCAGTACTACTGGTTCCTGGATGCTTTAGGTATGAAACACAAAATGGCTTTCCATTTTAGAGGGTTGTAATCTTATCTGTTGTAGAGGTTGAATTATTATTCCAGCTGTTGCCACGCCTGAAGCTATGATTGATGGCTGTATAATTTCACTGACCATACTTGTATTTCTCAGGCATGCGTAAGCCGTACATCTACTCGTACAGTCGACTCAATCTGCAGAACACAGTGCTGTCCAAGAGGAAACTCACCTGGTTTGTGGACCAGGGGCTTGTCGATGGCTGGTATGATGCATCATTTACCACTTACATTTCATGCTTAACCCTTTATTACTCAGATACTTATTTTGGACCCATTTCTAGTCCCTTAAACAATGAAATTAAAGATAATTATTTTGGGATACATTAACATTTAAAGACGTCATTTTCAATCCTAAGATACTGATGAGCAGCAAGCAGCAAAAAACCTAAACAGCCTGCGAGTTACTAGAATGCTGTTCTGGTTTTATACTGGTTGCACATATCCATTTTCACTATGCTTTTGAGAGGAAAAGAATTAATTGGGATTTTTGTTTTTAGATTCTTTGATTTTTTTCCATTAGTTTTAATGGCAAATATTTGGGCTTAGGAAGACCCGATTTTTATAGCTCAGAAGCATAACATTTCCTCTGAAATTCTGAAAATATAAATTTACAACTTTAATGTCTTTAAAGGTCACATGTAAAGGAGTCATGATATTTGTAATTTATTTTAGAATTATTAACCAAAAACTCATACAAGATGTACCAAAATATAATAATGTTCAGTTTGTTGTTATATGAAGATGCTTACCTTTAATCAAGTAATTATCAGTACTAGTTTAATAAAGCTCACATCATCTGGAAAAACTTAAATGTGCAAAAAGTGTCGTCCCAATCTGAACAGGCTAATCAGGGACAAAACTTTTTGCCTTTAATGAATTAAGTCTCGCCCAGTCCGTATTACCATGGTTACCATGTCTCCAGGGATGATCCCCGGTTCCCGACGGTACGTGGGGTGTTACGTCGCGGCATGACTGTCGAGGGACTGAAGCAGTTTATTGTGGCCCAGGGATCCTCCAAATCAGTCAACATGATGGAGTGGGACAAAATATGGGCCGTCAACAAAAAGGTGAACGATATAATAATTTAATGATGAGTGTTGCAAGGAGACCTGGCTTTTTGCATGTGGTGGTGTGTCATGCTGGATCAGCCTGCGCTGTCCAAAGGGATCAGCCTGCTTTGTCTAAAGGGCTGATCCTTTTTGACACCTTATCAGTTTCAATGAAATTTTCTCTAATTAAAAACCTATAAATGATATATAGGTAATCTAATAAGGTTTTATAACTTGTCCTGAGAGCATCCTTACTGTTTGACCTGTTTCTCTCTCCCTGTAGGTGATAGACCCCGTGGTTCCTCGCTACACGGCCCTCCTGAAGAGTGAACTCGTGCTGGTGAACGTGAAGGGAGCAGCAGACAGCTTCAAGGAGGTCCCTAAACACCCCAAGGTACGCTCAGTTAGGTCAAAGGGTCATCTTTACACCTTTTGATTAATTTACTAAACAACCCAAGGTACGCTCATATAGTGAGAGTTTGATTTTTTTTTTACTTTTTAAGATTAAAAAAAAAATGTTTTTAATATCTTTTTCTCATGTGCGTGTTCTTGGCCACTATATATCCTCTGTCAAAGAAAATATTGCTAATAAACAAAGAAATAATGATCAAGCATGGAACTCAGGAACAAAACACTGACCCACATAGACAATTAAGTCTCATTCTGTGAAAACTGGGCTTACTGCATATGCATTTCTGCCTTAATTGCATGTTCATTTTTAAGAAACTTAAAAAACCATAAAAGCGGAAAGTGTCGTTCCTGATAAGCCTGTGCAGACTGCACAGGCTGATCTGGGATGACACTACGCACATGCATTAAGCCCAGTATTCCCAGAGCGTGGATCGTTAGAATAATATTTTGTCTGGTTCAGAATGAGGCGACTGGGATGAAGAAAGTCTACCTATCGGGTCGTGTGTACATCGATGGAGCAGACGCCAACATGTTGTCTATCGGGGAGATCGTCACCTTCATCAACTGGGGCAACCTCAAGATTACCAAGGTCAACAAGTACGTACACAAGACATGGGTACTCCTGAATTATACCATAGATACATCTTTTGGATGCCTTTTGTGCAACATAGGTACATTTCTTGTCCATAGATACCGTTATCTTAGAGTGCAACTCAAAAAGGGTTTAATTCTTGCATTATGCCCAAAGAAAAGTCAATTCTCTTACACCCCAAGATGGGTCCTTTCATCATGCATTTTTTTATGAGCTTACCCAGAGCTCCAGATAAGGGTCGTATTTTCATTATTAAGAATTATTATGCCCCCTTTCGAAGAAAAGGGGGTATATTGCTTTGCACATGTCGGTCTGTCGGTCGGTCGGTCGGTCGGTCGGTCTGTCTGTCCGTCCACCAGGTGGTTGTCGGATGATAACTCAAGAACGCTTGGGCCTAGGATCATGAAACTTCATAGGAACATTGATCATGACTCGCAGATGAGGCCTATTGATTTTGAGGTCACTTGGTCAAAGGTCAAGGTCACGGTGACCCGAAATAGTAAAATGGTTTTTGAATGATAACTCAAGAATGCATACGCGGCCAACAGGGCAAACTCTGAACAATAGTACTGAAGCAACTGGTCTGTAATCCTAAATCTATAATTATCAGTTCAATGAAACATCATTTTTTTAGTGAAATACAGTGGATCAGTAAAAATATTATCAGAATATGAGATTTTTTGTATATTTTGTATATTAAATATTGTGTTAATGTTTAATTTTGTTGATTAATTTAAATATAAGCAAGACAGGGGAGGTAAAATTTCAGCAGTTGCCTCCCTTGTAATTTATTTAAAATTTACCAAATGTTAGGCTAACTGCATTTTTGTAATGCAAAAATAAACATCGGGCAAAAATGAAATTAAGGCACCACCACCACCACCACCACCACCACCACCACCACCACCACCACCACCACCACCACCACCACCACCACCACCACCACCACCACCACCACCACCACCACCACCACCACCACCACCACCACCACCACCACCACCACCACCACCACCACCACCACCACCACCACCACCACCACCACCACCACCACCACCACCACCACCACCACCACCACCACCACCACCACCACCACCACCACCACCACCACCACCACCACCACCACCACCACCACCACCACCACCACCACCACCACCACCACCACCACCACCACCACCACCACCACCACCACCACCACCACCACCACCACCACCACCACCACCACCACCACCACCACCACCACCACCACCACCACCACCACCACCACCACCACCACCACCACCACCACCACCACCACCACCACCACCACCACCACCACCACCACCACCACCACCACCACCACCACCACCACCACCACCACCACCACCACCACCACCACCACCACCACCACCACCACCACCACCACCACCACCACCACCACCACCACCACCACCACCACCACCACCACCACCACCACCACCACCACCACCACCACCACCACCACCACCACCACCACCACCACCACCACCACCACCACCACCACCACCACCACCACCACCACCACCACCACCACCACCACCACCACCACCACCACCACCACCACCACCACCACCACCACCACCACCACCACCACCACCACCACCACCACCACCACCACCACCACCACCACCACCACCACCACCACCACCACCACCACCACCACCACCACCACCACCACCACCACCACCACCACCACCACCACCACCACCACCACCACCACCACCACCACCACCACCACCACCACCACCACCACCACCACCACCACCACCACCACCACCACCACCACCACCACCACCACCACCACCACCACCACCACCACCACCACCACCACCACCACCACCACCACCACCACCACCACCACCACCACCACCACCACCACCACCACCACCACCACCACCACCACCACCACCACCACCACCACCACCACCACCACCACCACCACCACCACCACCACCACCACCACCACCACCACCACCACCACCACCACCACCACCACCACCACCACCACCACCACCACCACCACCACCACCACCACCACCACCACCACCACCACCACCACCACCACCACCACCACCACCACCACCACCACCACCACCACCACCACCACCACCACCACCACCACCACCACCACCACCACCACCACCACCACCACCACCACCACCACCACCACCACCACCACCACCACCACCACCACCACCACCACCACCACCACCACCACCACCACCACCACCACCACCACCACCACCACCACCACCACCACCACCACCACCACCACCACCACCACCACCACCACCACCACCACCACCACCACCACCACCACCACCACCACCACCACCACCACCACCACCACCACCACCACCACCACCACCACCACCACCACCACCACCACCACCACCACCACCACCACCACCACCACCACCACCACCACCACCACCACCACCACCACCACCACCACCACCACCACCACCACCACCACCACCACCACCACCACCACCACCACCACCACCACCACCACCACCACCACCACCACCACCACCACCACCACCACCACCACCACCACCACCACCACCACCACCACCACCACCACCACCACCACCACCACCACCACCACCACCACCACCACCACCACCACCACCACCACCACCACCACCACCACCACCACCACCACCACCACCACCACCACCACCACCACCACCATTTTTTTTTACATTGACAAAAAACGTATTCACACAATGGCTCCCACTACAACTCACAGCCCATATAGGGGGCATGCATGTTTTACAAACAGCCCTTGTTTTCAAGTCCGTTACGTATTTATTTTTAAATCTGGTTGTACTATTAAGAATTACAAAATCAAGTTACGAATATTATTTCTACATCGATTTGTATCGATTTTTATTGAGTTCTTTTCGCGTATTAAATTCAGAACTTTTAAAGAATGGTTATCGGGTTTGTTTAACGAAGCGCATTTTTTCCAATAAAAGCGGCGTGTACAGTCTATCTGTCAAAAAAATGGCTGCGCCCAGAGGACGTCCTGAAAAACTGCAAAGCGTGCAAAAAAACACGCTTGTAACATATTGTACGCAAAGTGAGCCCAAGTTGAATGTTAAGAAAGACATTATAGAAAAGATCTTATGCGATGTTGTATGTTTAGTTGTGACACAGTCGGAAATGCTAAGAAAACGCGACATGACGGGTCCAAACTTAAACAAAAAACATTGGACGAGTGGAAGCGACAATTTCTGTGGCTAATCGTTGAAAAGATTGAAGGGGAGATCTGTTTGAATTGTGAAATATGTAAAAATTCATCGAAGGCATGCAATCTAAGCACAGTTTGGGCATATGAATGTATTTGAAAAATAAAATTCCCATGGTCATATCAAAATTAGTGTGTACAACTTTTGAAACTGAGTCAGAGGTAAAACAAAAATGAACATACATCTACTACTGGACCTGGATCTCTATATTTGAATACATTATACTCGTAATAAATTACTGACCAGGTACCCATTATTATTTATTTTTAGGTCATTTAGAAAAGTTAAGAATTATTTTTACACACACATGAATTGTTAACTCAACGATGGAGCACATTTGTAGAAAATACAGCCGTATGAACAAGCCACTCTCTTCTTAGTATACTACTTTTAATTAACTCGACTGTATCTAGACTATCTATCTCTTTTCTTCTCCCCACACCATAATACTCTGAAACCATATTTTTTTTCAGTTAAATGTGTAAGAGCGAAAATGATCTGATCTTTATGTTTGTTTGTATGACTGTATGTTTTAGGAAATAAAATGTTATGAGAAAAAAAAAAGAAAAAAAAAATATTTTCCAAAACTTAGTAGTAACGTTAAGAATAAAATTTCAGAGTTCAGAATTCTTTTTGAAAATCTGGTAGTAACGTTAAGAATTTCACAAAACCTTATCTGGAGCTCTGGCTTACCATTACATCCCTTCAAATGCTATTCCTTAGTTACTGTTCCATTACTTATATTCTTAGGACATTAATTTTTGTTGATTTTTTGGGTTGACAGATCCACCAATTTCACGCAAACACATCGGAAAATGAAAGACACAATTTCCTCTTTTTTTTTTCAAAAATCAGAAATCCACGAATATGTGTATCCTCGCAAAACTCATTTGTTAAAAACCACGACATTTAATGTTGACAAATATAAATGATTTTAGAGTGTTTGCAATAGAGCTAACCAAGCAGCGTCAGGGTATTAGTGTAGTTTGTGACAAAGCTTAAGTGTTAGAAATGATATAACTGCATTCTGTCATACAACTGCATATTTGTTTTCAGGTCTGGTAGCACCATTACCTCAATGGATGCAGATCTGAACCTGGACAACACTGTAAGCTTTGATCAAACACTAATGACATAAAACATTACAGATGAGTGTCATGACAGAACGTTCATATCCATCAGATGTCTTGTACTGGTATTAATGATTTAGATATAGTGGAACAAAACATGGTGCTATGCCCTTTTCCATTTATGTGCCCCATGTTGCATGTCCTGGCATTCGATTGCAGAAATGTAGATTATTTATTTTACTATTCAACATATTTAATTATAAATCAACAATAAAAAGATTTTTCATGGTAGTTAGAATTGGTATAATTGAACTCCAGACATTCCTGAATTTTGCAAATTAAAAGTATTACAAAACATCAAGAAACAAGTCATGTTCCCTTTTTACAGCACCATTAACCTTGTTAACTCCTATATATATCTGCATATTCATCCCTCTTTATCGGAGCCTTGTTCTGGGAAAACAGGGCTTAATGCATAAACGTTAAGTTTCATCCCATATTAGCCTGTGCTGTCGGCACTGGCTAATCAGCCACAATACTTACCGCTTAATGTTTTTCGTTAAAAGGAGGGCTCTTCTAAGCAAAACCCCAAATTAGGCAGAAAGTGTCATCCCTGATTAGCCTGTGCAGATTGCACAGGATACTCTTGGACAATACTTTATGCACATGCATTCAGCCCTGTTTTGCTATTCTCTCCCAGGACTACAAGAAGACCCAGAAGATCACCTGGTTGGCCGACACAAGCCTGGCTGAGTTCACCCCCACAGTGTGTGTCCACTATGAGCACATCATCAGTAAGCCCATCGTGGGCAAGGATGAAGACTTTAAGGAATTCATCAACAGGGAGTCAAAGGTCAGTCCAGCGATGTTTTCCTTCTTAATAAAGTACCCGTTAAAGGCACTTTCCCAGTTGAGAAAACATTACATAATTATACCCCCACAAATGAAGTTTAGGGGGGGTATATAGGAGTGAGCTTGTCTGCTTGTCGGTTCGTATTGGTTGTCCGCTCTCTAACTCAAGTTGTTTTCATCCGATCTTCACCAAACTTGGTCAGAAGTTGTATCAAGATGATGTCTAGGTCAAGTTCGAATATGGGTCATGCTGGGTCAAAAACTAGGTCACGGGGTCACTCAGTGCGTTTTAAACATTGAGCATGGTGTCCGCTGTTTTTTTGTGCAGACAACATGCAAAATATTCTGTGTCAATGCGACATGTGGGGGTATTCGTCACGTCTGTTACAAAGCTCTAGTTTTCAATTGCTGTCTGAAAGATTCCCAAAAGGAAGGAAATTTGCATAAATTTCGTGCCAAAAGCTCATTGAAAAAATACAATGAGCACTGAAACTGAACATTTCAGCAAAAAGACATGTACAAGGATATTAAGATGGATTTGTGCAATTAGGTACCAAGCAATTGTTGAGACCCATAATTCCCAATCTGAAGCTTTCACAATGCGAATTATCACAATTTCAGGATTTTTTTTTTGTGCTAATTTTTCCCCATTGGGGCAGTACCGATACTTTTCTCAATTGGGCAAAAAAATCGCTGCATTCTGTTAGGTCCCCTCCTGACCCGGCCCGAAAACTTAAGTCAATGTTTAGATTATTTCCCAGACACTTCTTTAAAATTATGTAATGATAGCACAGACACTCTTAAATTGGGTTAAAATGAATGTATGGCTACATAACATTTTATAACACTATTAACAAGATATGACTGTGAACAAGGAAAGTGAAGCAAAATTAAGAACTATTATGTGAACCATGATATGATGAAATATTAACCTCATTGCAATTTATTGTGGTGATAACAAGTCGTCTTTTATCTGATTAATGGATTTGCCAGTTTCCAAACCTGCATTTCGGGGGCACCATTGTCTGTGGCACATCAAGTTAAATTTTCTTAAGCCACTTTATCTTGCTAGGTTAAAAGTCTTCCCATTTGAAATATTATTAGGAATTTAGGTAAAACTGGTACCCAAGTACAGTTTTCTTTAGGTTAATGTAAGACTTTGTAGCAATTAGTTTATTTTGTAAAGATGTTAGCAAGCACTGAGTAAATTGAATAAAATTGAGGCTTGTTCTGAGAAAACAGGGCTTAATGAATGGCACAGGCTAATCAGGAACGACCCTTTCCGCCTCAACTGGATTTTAGATAAAAAGAGACTTTCCTTAAAAGAAAAATACCGTAAAAGCGGAATGTATCCCCTGATTCCAGACAGGCTAATCTGGGACAACACTTAACTTATATGCATTAGACCCCATTTTCCCAGAGCTAGGCTCAACTATGTGATGGTCTCTGATTGCGCCTGTTGTTCTACTGTCTTATCTGTTTGCCAGGCTGAGTTTGAGATGTTAGGGGACCCCTACTTGGCGACCCTAAAGCAAGGGGACATAATCCAGCTACAGAGACGGGGCTACTACATCTGTGATCAGCCCTTCCTGCCAGTCAGGTAAGCTATCTATGTCCATTGGTTGATATCATATGTATTATGTAATGTTGTCTTGTTTACATCTGAGACATCAATAAAAGTTGCTAAACTAATATATAAAGTCACCGCACCTAATATTGGAAAAGACAGTCAGCATGAAAAAAAGAGTAAACTGTATATGTTTACGATAATCATAATTCCTAGCATAAATCCTAGCCTATCTATAAGTATTTATCTTATTGAGCCTTGCTTGAGGAAAATGGGGCTTAATTCATGTTCATGAATTGTCCTTCAAGATTAGCCTGTGCAGTATGCAGTGACAGGCTAATCAGGGTCGACACTCCAAAAATCCAGTTAAGGCGGAAAGTGTCTGTGATTAGCCTGTGCAGACTTCAAAGGCTAATTTGGGATGACAATTCACGCATATGCATGAAGCCCAGTTTTCCCAGAAGGAGGCTTATTGGTGTCTGAATGCTGTAAGAGCTATAACCTAACACCATGTCTATGTCCCCCTATCTCCACAGTCGGTACACAGGGAAGGCCAGCCCATGTGTTCTGTTTCTGGTGCCGGACGGACACACCAAGGAGATGCCAACGTCGGGCTCCAAACACAAGGAAGAGCCCAGCAAGAAGGAGGTAGGCAGGGAACCACGCAAGGAGGAGTCCAGCAAAAAGGAGGTGAGCTGAGAACCATCACTAAATTTTCATTTTGTAAAATTAGCACAAATCTTAAGTCACAGTTGAATTTGTAATGACTTTTAAATCAGATTCTCAATTAATATAGTGAGAGCATTAATATTTTGTTGCTGTCAGTAAATTTGGAATGACCTTTTCAAATTACTTATTTGTGTGTTGTGTTTGATTAATTGAACATGATAGGAATTATCCAATCAATTCAATGAACTGTCAACTATCCGGGCTTGTTTCCCTTCTTTGGCAGTGGGACCAACCATAATACAGGCCCCTTCTCCCAAGTTAATATCTTTAAAACCATGCAATTTCCCCCAATTATACATTTTTTTTTCAGAAAATATTGTCCACTTTTTCTTGTGAATATATAACAACAGCCCTGACTGTCCCTCCTTTCAAAAATATGAGGATTGTTTTGGGAAACTGGGCTTAGTGCATGTGAGTAAAGTCTCCTCCCAAATTAGCCTGTGCAGCCCGCAAGGCTAATCAGATATGACACTTTCTGCCTTCAGTGGATTTCTGCTAAGAAGTGACGTCCTTACAAGGAAAAATTTCATAAAAGTAGAAAGTGTCGTCACTGTTTAGCGTGTGTACTACACAGGCTAATCCGGGACGACACTTTACTCACATGCATTAAGCCCTGTTTTCCCAGAACGAGGCTTATAAACACCCAATAACAGCCTGTCTGAGTGTGTCTTTGTTGTTCCATATCTCAGAAAGCCCAGAGCCAGAAGGGCAAGGCAGCTGAGAAGTCTCCCCAGGACGAGGCTGCCCGACCCCTTGCCACGGCCCCTACCTCCACCCCCAACCCCGCACAGCTGTACGGTAAGGTGTCAGAGCAGGGGGACAAGGTGAGGGACCTGAAGGCTGCCAAGGCTACTAAGGTAGGTTGGTCAAGATTGGGAGCTGTGAATTGTTTTGTAGGACAATATTTGTCTTAGAGTATAAGGCTTTCAGTTTATAGAGTAATAATGGTGCGGAGTGTCAATGTCTTGTATTTATATGGAATATTGGTAGCTAGTCAGGGATGTGAATGTATAACAAACAATTGCTGAACAATTGGCTATTGTTACTGTCAAATTACAGTTGTTCTTACCATGTCTTCAACAGGCAGAGATAGATGCAGCAGTGAAGCTTCTGCTATCATTGAAAGCTGAGTATAAGACTGCTACAGGTCAAGACTGGAAACCAGGTCAGGCTCCTGTATCCGTGGCAACCAGTTCTGTAACCACGGTAACCAGCTCTACAGGGTCAGCTGGTGACCTTGACGGCAAGATCACTGCCCAGGGTGAGGCAGTCAGGGTGCTCAAGGCCAATAAGGCATCAAAGGTGAGTCTGAAGGGACTGATTATACACGGGCACTTGTGAACTATTTGATAAATGTTTCTGTCAGGATGTTAACCTGGATGTTACATTTACCTTTGATCTGTATGTGTGACCTTGATTTTTATGCCACCGTCTTGGAAGAAGAGGGGGTATATTGTTTTTGGCCTGTTTGTCTGTCTGTCATTGTGTCCCAAAACTTTAACCTTGGTCATAACTTTTGCAATATTGCAGATAGCAACTAGATATTTGGCATGCATGTGTATCTCATGGACCTGCACATTTTGAGTGCTGAAAGGTCAAGGTAATTATTCAAGGTCAAAGGTCAAATATATGGGTCAAAATCGCTCAAAAGGGTTCATAGTGTTTCTCAAACACATCACTTGTTTGAGGTAGGTACATAATTGTTACACATTACACACAGTCTCAACATATTGAACATATGGGGCAAACAAAAAATTAAATTGCAAGATAAATGACAAAGTTAGTCAGAAGTGTAACCTTCACCTTTGAGTCAGGGAGGTCAAGGTCACACTAAATGCCAAAGGTCAAACATGTGCATAGTTCAGCTTGGTAAATAATTACCAGGATTATCGGCAATGGGCTCTAGTTAGTAATAAAAAGAAAGCATCTTTGTTATAAAAATATAAATATGTATGCTTCTGGTTTTGCAGGCAGAGATAGATGCGGCAGTGAAGGTTCTGCTATCATTGAAAGCTGAGTATAAGACTGCTACAGTTCAGGACTGGAAACCAGGTCAGGCTCCTGTATCTGTGACAACCAGTTCTGTAACCACGGTAACCAGCTCTGCAGGGTCTGCTGGTGACCTTGACAGCAAGATCACCGCCCAGGGGGAGGCAGTCAGGGTGCTCAAGGCCAATAAGGCATCAAAGGTGAGTCTGCAGGGACTGATTATACTGCCATTCAAATTAACTTATCACAAATGACCACCATTAGGAGAATGCATGTCAATTGAAATACTCATCTCCTACCTTGAAAGGTAAAGGTCACTCTTATAGGTCAAAGATAATAATTTGCCTAAAAACTGCTTGTCCTGACTGTAACTTTTTATTCATCATGCAATTCTATAATAACTTGCCACAAATGAACACCATGAGGAGATGGCATGTTAGTGTAATATCCATCTCCCTACCTCATAGGTCAAGGTCACACTAAGTGGTCAAAGGTCGAATCGGCCATAAAACTGCTTGTCCGGAGTGTAACTTTATCATTCATCATGCAATTCTAAAATAATTTCCACAAATGACCACAATGAGAAGAAGTCATGTCACACTTCAGACTGTAACTTTGTCGTTCATGTTGAAATTTTATAGTTATTTACCCCAAATGTTTACTAGTTGAGACTGTGTGTCATGTGTAACAACCGTCTTCTTTCCTAAAAGGTCAAGGTCACAAAGGTATAAGGTTACATTGAGCCATAAAACAGCTTAACTACACTCTTAAGTCATCATTCATCATGCAATTTTAAAGAAAGTAACAACAATTGTACCCAAGTGGTAATGGTGTGTCAGTCATTTGTCATAGGCAAAGGTCATACTGAAGGCCAAAGATTGAACATGTTCATCATTAAGCTTCTTTAATAATTACCAGCATTATTGACAATGTGCTCAACATGTTGCCAACAGGCATGTAGCTAGTATTAAAAGGGACGGCATCTTTGTTATAAAAATATAAAGATTGATGTTGGTTTTGCAGGCAGAGATCGATGCAGCAGTGAAGCTTCTGTTATCATTGAAAGCTGAGTACAAGACTGCTACAGGTCAGGACTGGAAACCAGGTCAGGCTCCTGTATCTGTGGCAACCAGTGCTGTAACCACGGTAACCAGCTCTGCAGGGTCAGCTGGGGACCTTGACAGCAAGATCACCGCCCAGGGGGAGGCAATCAGGGTTCTCAAGGCCAATAAGGCATCAAAGGTGAGTCTTTAGGGACTGATTGAGCTGCCATTGAAAATAACTTATCATAAATTACCACCATGAGGAGATGGCATGTCAATTGGAATACCCGTCTCCCTGCCTCAAAGAGCAAGGTCACTCTTAGAGGTAAAAGATAAACTTTTGCCCAAAACTGCTTATCCGAACTGTATTTTTATTATTTGTCATGCAATTCTAAAATAACTTTCCACAAATGACCACCATGAGGAGAAGGCATGTCACATGTACTTCCTGTCTATCTACCTCAAAGGTCAAGGTCACACTTAGTGGTCAAAGGGGGAATTTTGCCATAAAACTGCTTGTCAAGACTGTAACTTTATTATTCATCATGCAATTAAAAAAAAACTTACAACAAATGAAGACCACGGGGAGACGGCGTGTCTCCTGTAAAGCACGTCTCCCTACCCCAAAGGTCAAGGTCACACTTCTGACTGTGTCATTATCCTTCATGCAACAATGTTTTAATTATTGATCTGAAATGTTCACCATGTTGAGACTGTGTGTCATGTGTAACAACCGTCTACCTTACTCATAGCCTCAAAGGTCAAGGTCACATATGGATATAAAGTTAAATTGAGCCATAAAACAACTTCACTGTAATTTCATAATTCATCATGCAATTATAAAGTAATTAACAATAATTTTAACCATGTTGAAATGGTGTGTCACACATTTGTCATAGGTCAAGGTCACACTTAAGGTCAAAGGTCAAACATGTTTGATGTACATAGTTCAGCTTGGTACATAATTACCAGCAGAATTGGCAATGGGCTCGACATGTTGGCAAAAGGCATCAAGCTATAAAAAAAGATAGCGTCTTTGTTATGTTTCTGGTTTTGCAGGCAGAGATAGACGCTGCAGTGAAGGTTCTGCTTGCATTGAAAGCCGAGTACAAGACTGCTACAGGTCAGGACTGGAAACCAGGTCAGGCTCCTGTATCAGTGACAACCAGTTCTGTAACCACGGCAACCAGCTCTGTAACCACGGTAACCAGCTCTGCAGGGTCTGCTAGTGACCTAGACAGCAAGATCACTGCACAGGGGGAAACGGTCAGGGTTCTCAAGAGCAAGAAAGCACCTAAGGTAAGTGTTAACCAACAAACCTTTTTAACTAAATAATATTTTTCACTTAATTGTTATTTGTTGTATTTTCCATTTTAGAGTTGTCAGTGATATTTTTACACATTTTCTCTTCTGAGTCCTGGGACTCGATAACTTGCAAATCTATGAGTCCCCAAATTTAAAGAATGAGTACAAATATTGAAGTATATTATTTTTTAGAAATTTCACTGCATTTTTGGGACTCGCACAATTCGAAACTTTGCATCCCCAGAGGTTTTTGTGAGTCCAGGGCGCGAGACTCGCAGGTAAAAAAATCACTGGTTGTTAAACGTGATTTGTAAGGCAAAAGTGCTTTTAAATGAGACAGGTAAGATGTGAAGCTCCAGAAATATACCAAATTTATGATGATTTGTGAAACTTATTTGTTTACAATTTCACAGGGCATATTAAGCTGCTGTATGAACCTAGTCCCAAAGGTATATTGCTTTTCACCAGTCTGTCAGTCAGTTCAACTAACAACCCTGCTAAAGGTTACTAAAGACTTGCAGATTGCAAAGTGGGTTAATTAAGGACTTCACACTTTTATTTCCCTCAATATAACTGGTGTTATTACCAATGACTGTATTTTAATGTTTATATTGGTAATGTAATTTGGTTATATTATTACAATAAAATAATAATAATAAAAAAAAAAAAATCTTGTTTACACATATAAACATGTTTGTATGGAGTTCATTAATTTCCATTTATTGACATCTTTTGCATTTATTGTGAACTTGCATGCATACACTAGACTTCTGTGAGATGTATTTTTTAAGTTCTGGCTGCCAGTATTAAATGTCAATTTGTTTAATGTCAATTGAATTTGCATTCTCAACTAACTCTGACCATATTTATAAGTACTCCACGTAACATCATAAAGCAGAGCACTTTTGTCCTGACGGACATGAGAAAACAAACCGTTTTGCAAGTTTGCAACATCATATTTAAATTTATGTTTTGTATATGAGTACAGGTTTATATGTATATTGTATAAATGTATTGGTTGATTTTCTGAACATGCTCCAATAAAGAGCGTAATTTCTATATTCTGAAGAATGGACAAGCATAAACCTTGTTAACACTCTAGAAGTCACGTTTTTAGTCCATGAAAATTATTCAGAACATTTGTATTAATGATATTTCAACGGAGTTTGGAACTGGGTCATGTTAGGTAAAAATCTGGGTCACAAGGTCAAATTAAAGAAAAAGCTTGTAAACTATCTACAAGACAAAGTGTTTTTTTAAAGCTCCTAAACACTCTAGAAGTTTTTTGTCAAATCCTCATGAAACTTGGTAAGAACATTTGTCCTAAATATATTTTGACCAAGTTTCAAACTTGGTCGTGTGAGATTAAAAACTGGGTCACAAGTTTAAATTAAAGAAAAAGCTTGTTAACACTCTAGAAGTCACATTTTAAGTAAAATCTTCAGGGAACTTGTTCTAAATATTTGTTCTAATGAATTCTCCACCAATGAGAAATAATTTCAGTCCATTGAAAAACATGGCAGTTATGAGGCAGGCAATTTTGCGTACCTGGCTACAGTAAAACCATTTGAAAACTCAAGAAATAACATTTGTAACCCACACATCATGAGACTAAGAGTATTCCAAAAATGTGTTGTCATGATATCTAAACTGAGTTCAAAAATAATAGTGGTTTGTTAAAGGAGTCGCATGTGCGTAAAGTGCGCATGTGCAGTCCGCACAGGCTAATCAGGGACGACACTTTCCGCTTTTATGACATTTTTCATTTAAATGAAGTCTCTTCTTAGCAAAAATCCAATTGATGCGGAAAGTGTCGTCCCTGATTAGCCTGTGCAGACTGCACAGGCTAATCTGGGTCAACACTTTAAGCACATGCATTATGCCCAGTTTTCTCAGAACACGACACAATTATGAAATTTGATACAAAGTTCAAGCAATACTTACATGTATGTTTTATTCTGAACCATAGTTATATTTTGAAGTTTCCAGATCGGTCCGGGTCATACTACGTTGAAGTAAAATGTTTGAATTACATTAGTTTTATCAGCTTTGAATGTCAGCTTTATTTGAGTTACACATAAATGTTTTCGTAACAATATGTTCCGTCTTTTTAGCTCACCTAAGCACAACCTGCTCATGGTGAGCTTTTATGATTGCCTTTTGTCTTCGGCTTCGTGCATCGCCAATATTTGCCTTGCGAACACTATATGGCACATTTTTAGCCCAATCTTTATAAAACTTGGTTAGAACATTTGTTCTAAGGATATCTCGGCCAAGTTCAATATTGGGTCAGGTGAATTCCAAAACAAGGTTAAATTAAAGAAAAAGAGTTTGAAACTGGGTAACATTGATCCCAAAATAGGTCAAATAAAAAAAAAGCTTGTTGACACTAGAAGCCATATTTATTGCCCAATCCTTAGTAAACTTGGTCAGAACATTTGTCCCAATGATATCTGAGTCCATGTAAAAATAAGGTCATGTTGGGTCAAAAACTAGGTCAAGGTCGCCATGTCGTAGTGGATATGGTGTCCGCCTAGCGATCAGGAGGTCACCTGCTTGATGCCCACTGGGAGCGTTTCTTCAATCTCCCCCAAAGACACCAAGTATTGGTTCTACCCAGGAAACAGACTCGAGAGCATTTCAATAATCCTAAGGCTTCCGATGCAATCAAGCTGAAATAAATAGGGTAAAAACTAAACTAAAGAAAAAGCTTGTTAACATTCAAGAGGCACTATTTATTGCCCAATCTTGATCAAAATTGGGTTGAACATTTCTCCGCCAAGTTCGAAACTGGGTCTTGTGGGGTAAAAAAGTTGTCACTTTCTTAAATTAAAGGAAAAAGAATGTGAACACTCTATAGAGGCCACATGTATTGCCCAATCTTCATGAAATTTGTAAGAACATTTGTCCCAATAATATCTTGGCCAAGTTTCAAACAGGGTCACATGGGGTCAAAAACTAGGTAACTAGGTCCCATGAAAAAAGTCACAGTTGAGTGCCAGTCCATTGATTAACGTGGTGCCATGAGTCTGGGCAGTTTTCCTTATGTTGCTGTAGTAAAACTAGTCGGAACACTCTTAAAGTCAGTCATATTTTTGACCAACTCATGAAACTTGCTAAGACCATAACAAATGTATTCTAATATGGCAGATAAGTTTGAAATTATTGTGGTTTGTTGAAAAGTATAGCTGCCACATATGGGGCATTGTTCCTTACAAGTCTATAATTGTGAAATCGTGTGAACGCTCCCCGCTCCAAATAATTTAGTTACTTCAGGTCTGAAGTGAGCTCTCTAGAGCCTTTGGCGCTCTTGCAATATTGCATGCTCATTTTTAAATGTTGGCTTGTTTAACACTGCTCATGCTGATTCTGACAATGATTACCTGTTGTCTGTTATGGATACTGAAAAAATACAATATAAAATTGGTAGGAATATGAATATTGTAAAAGTGACCATGCATCATAAGAAATGTGTGTCAGTGACTGGTACGATTAAACTGTTATAAAATGTGACAAGGTAATGTGTTTTTGGAATTCACAGCAATTTACATTTACCATTGCATGATTTTTAGAAAATAGAACATATGTTTTTCAGTTTTAATTAAATTCTCCTGTCCAATTGTCATTATAATAAAATAAGGACAGTACCAAGGTGCACCCATCTAAGTTGAAAATTCTGGCAATTTTATTAGACTGATGTATGGCTGTTGGTGTCAAATCATATTTTCGGGTAAATAAATCTTTATTGAAACTTTTGATATAGCAAGATTACTTGGAGTTACTTGGCTTAAATATCCACCATCATAAAGAGAGCTGTGGCATGTTACACCTGTATCCCTACCTCAAAGGTCGAGGTCACTTTTAGAGGTCATCAGTTGAAATTGGCCATAAAACAGCTTAAAAATTCATGTCTCAGTCATAATTGTCCCATATATTGATGGATTTTATAATAAATTGGTACAAATGCAATCTATCAAAAGACAACGTGTCACTAGTGACACTTTTCTCCCTTCCTCAAAGGTCAAGGTTGTACTTAGAGTTCAAATGTAAAATTTGGAAATGAAACAGCTTGTCTGGACTTTTTAATTCATCATGCTATATTAAAATAACTTACCAATAATAACCACCATGAGGGGACGGCATTTCCTGTGTCAAAGCTGTCTCTTCCTCACAAGTAAAGGTAGCATAGAGGTAGAAGGTCAAATTTTGTCATAAAACAGCTTGTCCAAGCTGTATAAACGTTGTCATTCATCAATAATTTAAACATGCCAAGCATGAGGCGCCTGATAGTTGCATGTATCACCCGTCTAATTACCTCAGAGTTCAAGGTCACACTTAGAGGTCAAAGTCATCTTAGGCCATAAACAGCTTGATTGTGACATAAGTGTTGTTTTAAGACAAAAGTGGAACGTGGCAGTATCCAATCTCTATGAACGCATGTCTTTTTTAATATTTTTTATTTTATCAAATACATTAGCATGTATAACATTATTTTTAATTTATTGTGTGCAAATGTGTTTATAAAGCCATTTATACCATATAATTGCTTTTGTAGTTAAAAAGGAAGCAAACTTTTCAGGTACTTTAGTTAATGGTCGCAATATCAGACTGTATTGAATTTTGAAATACTAGTTTGCGAGTGTTTTCTGGACAGTATAGTATTTTCGATCGTTTTGAAATAATTGTATTTCATAACCTCTTGTTGATTTTTTTTCCCTTTAAAATAAATGCTTGCATTTTAAGGCAGTATAATTGGTTTCCACAAAAAGTAAATTATTTTATTGTAAAATATATCATTTTCATAATGAAAGCAGGCGAAGTATGACAGAATATTGTTTAAAACCCTATAATCATTAAATGGTGAATGACGTGCGTTGTTTCGTTTTATTGTAACTTCAATAATGGACTCTTCAAAACAAACATGTTTTCTCATTAATTGCTATTTATTTCATTTTAAGTGTTCACTGATCAATTATTTGCATTCTCTTACAAACTAAATAAATTTATTTAAAAAAATAAAATTAAAAAAAACAACAACAAACAAATACATCACTTATTTTGCCAAAACAAAACCTGAAACTATTGTTGTACATGTGCACAGGTGACATTTGTTTTGTTTACATTCGTAAAGGTGTAAAGAACCCAGAAATGCTTGATTAACAATGTACTTGTTGGATTTGAATATTAATGAAACCAGCCCAAAATAAACATATAATTCTGTCTAGAAAATACTCGCCATCCAGTTGTTCTCTGATAAGTTAAGTTAAATCTTAGTTTTGTTTGTAATTGATCAGTGGAAGTTACAGAGTTATATAATTAATGTTTATGTGTTTAAATATATTAAGTTATTATGAAAAGAATTAAAACATAAATAATGAGATTATTGTCCCTGTTGCTTTAAAATTCAAATGGCCTTAACAAAGTGTAGTGTATCCTCATATTCATTATATTCTATTTTTAGAACAAAGTTGGAAGTGAAAGTAGGTCAACTGTGTAACAGAGTAAGAAGTACATGTATGAACAGTGTTTGGGAAAGATATGCCACGTGTTTATCTAAACTGGTTTAATTGAAGAGGCCTTTACTTTTATGCTGAGAATAAACTTGGTTGGATAAATTGTAGTTGGAGGTATCTTAAAAAAGACCATGATTGCAAAATATGTTTTATTGAAATTATTGCTCTTTGTATTTAGTTATTCATTTTAAATGGTGTATCAATTAGTCGTGTTAACTGTTTATTGTTTATAAATACCATTATCAAACACAAGTAAAAAAAGTAACTTATGCTGGTCAATTTAATATTTGTTGTTGTTTTGTTTTATTTGAATTTCATATAATGGCAAGTTATTCTGTACAGCAACATAACTGGGTTTAAATTTACAACCTAAACAATAATCATGTATAATTTTGAGTGATGATGCAATAATGTGACACATAGTCAACACTCCAGGCATGTTTATGATGTAATTGGGTCATTCACTCATGGTGTGAGAATGCAGTAATTTTCATAGGCCAATATTTTAATGTAAAATGTTTGTTCTCATTTTTATTAAAATTGATTTTAATTGATCATTCAGTTATTTTTTTCTTAAAAGATAATGAAATATTTGGGGTTGTCATTAGAAAATATAAGTGATTTTTTATTGATTTCTGTTGTTTTTTTTTATTTATTATATAACAATATATTTAGTTGTGTTCAGGGGGTTCATGGTGGTCATTCTGCTCCTGAAAAAAGCAGCCGTTCTCTGACACAGATTTGTATTTATGATTTTTACCAGGAATAAATAAAATTGTTATAATTTTACCCTTTTTTTAGTGTTTCTTGTGAGTTGAATAAAGACATGACTGAAATGAAATGACTTATATATTAGGCTGTGTCAACAGGGTCATTTAACTGTGTTATCGCAATTGTCTCATACGTACTGTAGGGTTGATGCAATATCATCCAGTAGTCTGCAGGCCTAGTACTGTGATGAAATCCGTCTTTATAGTATGCAATTATGCCATGCTTTATAAGACATCAGAATAGTACATGAAATCAGTTGTTGGTATGAATTCAGCTGTTTGTTTTTGCCACAAGTTCTGACAAGGAGGTCCTTGTCCAAATGATGGACAGAAACATTGCTTAAGGGCAACAAATAAGTTAGGTGTTCATAGTATGAAGACAGAGTAACATTATCGAAAGAAGTGCACATGTATTGTATATTGTTTTTCGAGGGAATATGTCTAGAATATACAGCAAATAGAGTGTTAAAACAAATTTTGAGAAGGTTTAAATAAGGAACTGTTGTATCAACTTCTTTGTCTGTATAGCCAAAACAATTCCATCCCCCTAAAGCCTTTTGTGTTAATCCATAGTGATTTTAAGAAGAAGAGCCTGTGTTGTTCTTGCAGACGGAGATTGATGCTGAAGTGAAGAAGCTTCTTGACCTGAAAGCGCAGTACAAGGCAGCCACTGGGCAGGACTGGAAACCGGGTCAGGGCGGAGCTAGTCAGGGAGGAGCTAGTCAGGGTGGAGCTAGTCCACAGAAGGCGGGGCCTAAATCAGCCCAGGAGGCGGGGCCAGTGTCTACGGAGGTGGGACCAGGCATGGCGGCGACCCCGGCAGCGCTGGCCTTGAAGGAGAAGATTGACACCCAGGGACTCAAGGTCCGGGACCTGAAGACAGGCAAGGCTGCTAAGGTGGGTAAGAGCTGTATAATAATTAATATGCATAATGCCCGTCTGTAAATCAGGTTGGACACTTTTCGCCTAATGTTGATTTTTGCTTAGAAGAGACTTCCTTTCAATGAAAAATACCATGTAAACAAAAAGTGTTGTCCCTGATTAGCCTGTGCGGACTGCACAGGCTAATCTGGAATGACACTTTACGCACAAGCATTAAGCCCAGTTTTCCAAGAACGAGACTCAAATTATTAAACAAAATTAATAATTCAAACTGTGTTCTCCAACCCCAGGATGAGGTTGACAAGGAGGTGGCCTCTCTCCTGGCCCTCAAGGAGGAGTACAAGAAACTGACAGGAGAGGACCTTGCAGGGGGAGGTAAGCGTGACAACAAGGCCAAGGGAGACAAACCCGTTAAGGAAAAGGGAGACAAACCAGGCAAGGAAAATAAACCCCAGGCAAAGAAGCAGGAGAAGGATGCGGATAACAAGGCAACGGAGGAAGGTCTTAAGAAACAGACAAGGTATGGGCTAATTTTGTTTCTTAGATTTTTTTTTTTAAAGTTCATCTGAACATAAAGTTCTCATGGGGAGCTATAGCGATCACCCTATGTCCCTATTCATGCTTGCTGTATCAACAATTTTGAGCTCCTTACCACTCTAGAGGTCACATTTTTATGCCCCCAAAGGTGGTCATATAGTGATCCCACTGTCCGTCTGTCTGTCCGTCCTTCTGTCCTTCTGAAATTCCGTCACACTTTGCGTTTAGGTTTTGCGTTTAGGTTTCGAAAAATGTGGATTTTTTTTGCAATATTGATCATAGCAACTTGATATTTGGCATGCATGTGTATCTCATGGAGCTGCACATTTTGAGTGGTGTGAAAGGTCAAGGTCATCCTTCAAGGTCAAGGTCATCTTTCAAGGTCAAAGGTCAACAAAAAATAAAACATTCAAAGCGGCGCAGTAGGGGGCATTTTGTTTCTGACAAACACATCTCTTGTTCATCCAATTTTGATGAAACTTAGTCAGATTATTTATGCATTATGCAATATATATGTATGCAATGTTCAGGCTGAGTGAGATCGAATCTGGGTCACGTGTGTCCAAAGTCACCAGGTCAAGTCCTAGAAAATCCTTTTAACCACTTTTTAGGCCACATTTATGACTCAATCTTGATGAAGCTTGGTCAGAATGTTTATCTTGAAAATATCATGGCCAAATTCAAATCTGGGTAGTGTCCAAAAGTACGTCACAAGACTTGTGTGTTATGACTGTTCAAAATACAACCAGACAAAGAAAAGCTCTTAAACAAAATCTTGTGTTTGCTTGTGACTGTAATACTGTTGAAAACAGCAGAAACATCTTAACGAACAAGCTGGTTTATACGTTCAGACTGGGTCTGGAGGCACGCAAGGAGGAGCAGCTGTCTGACTGGTACTCTCAGGTGATCACCAAGTCTGAGATGATCGAGTACTACGACGTGAGTGGCTGTTACATCCTGCGGCCCTGGTCCTACAGCATCTGGGAGGAAATCAAGACATTCTTTGACCGCGAGATCAAGAAGCTCGGCGTTGAGAACTCGTACTTCCCGATGTTTGTCTCCCACGCTGCTCTCGAGAAAGAGAAGACGCACATTGCTGATTTTGCACCTGAGGTTGGTATAGAGTGAAAATTTTGTAGTTATATTTCTAAGTCATAAAATTCTAGTTAATTCATTTGATATGTAGAACAAATAATTTGTGTTAAATTATAGCAATTCTGTTTGATTATTGTGGACATAATTCTGAGCAATACACTTAAGTAATTTTTGCTTTGAAAGCTTGGGGTCTCATACTAAGTCTTAACTTGAAAAAAAATACTGGGCATTTATATAATGCATGTGCAACTATAGATTTCACTATCTCATCCAGAAGTGTCCGGACTGAGCTAACTGGACTTCAACACAATGATACGCTTAAGTGTCAAAGGTCTGTTTGTTTAACATTTAATTGGTCAAAATAACATAAACAAAAACTTTGTGTCTAGTGAATTTAATGCCTAATACATGAGCTCCAATCTTTCTCAGGTTGCCTGGGTAACGAGATCTGGCAAGTCTGAGCTGGCTGAGCCGATAGCGATCCGCCCTACCAGTGAGACCGTGATGTACCCTGCCTTCGCCAAGTGGATCAAGTCTCACAGAGATCTGCCCCTGAAACTCAACCAGTGGTGCAACGTAGTGGTGGGTAGCAGTTAAAATGAGCCCTGTTCTGTAAAAACGGGGCTTAACGCATGTGCGTAAAGTGTTGTCTCAACAGGCTAATCAGGAACTACACTTTCCACCTTAAGTGGATTTTTGCGAAGAAGAGTCTTCCTTTATATGTGAAATACCATAAGAGCAGAAAGTTTCGTCCCTGATAAGCCTGTGCCTACTGCACAGCCTAATCTGAGAGGACACTTGAGGCACATGCATTTAGCCCCGTTTTCGAAGAGCAAGGCTTATATTTTTAAGTTGCAAATATCTTTTCATAATCAGTGGCTACTTCAATTTCAGGGGTTTTTCTGCCTATTTTGGGAAAAGGAGTCTGACCAAATTGGGAATTTTTTATCGACAAAATTGTCCATTTCGGGAATTTTTGCTTCGATTAAACAGCTCATTTGGAAAACACTGTGAATTTATCATGCTGAAATAAGTCAGTGGTTTAACAAATAAATTTGTTTTCATTTGTTATTTTGTCTTCTTTATATATACACATGCAATATTGGGCATGTTCAACGTTTATTCATTTCATATTTGAATGTATTTGATGAAGACTGAACTTAATCTGAGTCGCTAAAGGCTTTATTACGTCAATGATGAAGGGAAGTCACTCTTCCAATATAAATTATGTTTACTTTTTACGATTTTGAAAAAAATATTTATTTTTTTGGAATTGGGAAATATGTAATCAAGATTCTATTGGGAACGGGTCCGTTTGCTTTGGGAATGCCTCCGTTTTCCGGAAGCGCAGACAGTGCAGAAAAACTCCTGAATTTACTCATGCGTTACTACCATTTTTCCATGAGCTCTACACATTTCTCATGGGCTTCTAGAATGCTTTGTTGGCTAATCAAATTTCTCATTGGCTTTTTTTTGGCTTTTTTCTCATAAGGTGATTTCTTTTTGCAACATCTCTTAAACTTCAAATATGGATTAAATTTCTTGACAATCAAACTCTAAAATGTCATATTTGTGTAAGAGAATAAATCAACTATAAAGATCTGAAAACAATCCTAGAACTCATGCAGCCTGGTATATTGCTTTCCTTGTAAAAACAACAATATGGTTAACGCTTTCTCATTCAAAAGTGCAAATAGCTTTATGCAAGCAGCATAAAACCACTGTGCAGGCTGTTCAGAGTTTGTGCTTGTTGCTGCTCATCAGTATCTAAGGGTTGGAAATGAAGCATTTAAAAGATGAATCTTAAAAAAAGGTCTTAAATTTAATTGATTTTCTAAGAGATTACAAACGAGTCAAATGCGTATCTGAGTGTTGAAGGGTTAACATGTAGTTTTACAGTGCTTTATGACATAGTGTACGTGATTTCAGCGTTGGGAGTTCAAGCATCCGCAGCCATTCCTGCGTACCCGAGAGTTCCTGTGGCAGGAGGGTCACACAGCCTGGTCTGATCACAAGGAGGCCTGTGATGAGGTTAGTGACAGGGGCAAAATATGTGTGTATATCGTGTAAATTGTGAGCGTACTGCTGAAAATTTTGGAGTGCGAGGCCAATGGTGTTAAGTTTACATGCAAAAAGCATCAAAACATAACTTCAGTTATGACAGTAACTACTGTTTTCTTCCCATTTTCTCTCCTCATAATAGTGTTGTCTCTTAGAATAACAATAGAACTGAAACTATCTGGTTAGTCTCCTTTAATTTGTTATTTAGTATTCAGTCATTCAGAAACAAGGGGATTGATTTGTTTGACGGACATGTGTTTTGCAAACATTCATGCACTATGAATTGTGTTTAACAGACTATTGACATGGTCATAAATCCTCTTACATATGAGCCTTTTTCTGGGACATCTGGGCTGAATGCATGTGCGTAAAGTGTCATCCCAGATTAGCCCGTGCAGTCTGCACAAGCTAATGAGAGAACACTTTCCGCCTACAGTTTTTATCCTTTAGAAGAGACCTTCTTTAAACAAAAAATCCTAAAAAAGCGTAGTATGGTCCCTGTCTGCACATGCTAATCTGGATGACACATGAAATGTAGACTTCCCAGAGCTAGGCTCAAATCCATAAATGTATCCTCAATTGTTCTCCTAAGTCCCTGCTGTGTGTCCCCAGGTGTACGCGATACTGGAGCTGTATGCCCGTGTGTATGAGGAACTGCTGGCCATACCCGTAGTACGAGGCAGAAAGACAGAGAAGGAGAAGTTTGCAGGCGGAGACTTCACCACCACCGTGGAGGTGTACATATCAGCCAGTGGCAGGGCTATACAGGTAAGGAGTCAGGACCAAAGGGCAAGGTCACACTTACGAGGTAAAGTGTCAAATATGGTTATGATACAACTTGTCTGTACAATTTTTATCACATATCAGCCAGTGGCAGGGCTATACAGGTAAGGATTACAGGTAGAAACTTAAGCAAAGGTCAAGGTCACTCTTGGATGTAAAGTGTCAGATATGTAAATGGTACAACTTGACTGTCCTTGAAGTTTAACATTTATCAGACAATTTAAAAATAACTCGCCTCAAATGATCAATGTGTTTAAATGGTTTGTTGCACACAGCAACTTTTTTGTATATATATAAGGTCAATATCATCTAAGGTTACAAATAACTGCTATTCTTGGACGACACTTTATGCACATGCATGAAGCCCAGTTTTCCCAGAGTTTGGCTCAAATGCTAGTAACTGTGTGTGCTGTACATTCAGGGTGCCACGTCCCACCACCTGGGCCAGAACTTCTCCAAGATGTTTGAGATCGTGTTTGAGGACCCGGACACCCACGAGAAGAAGTATGTGTACCAGAACTCGTGGGGCCTCACCACCCGCACCCTGGGGGTCATGTGCATGGTGCACGGGGACAATCAGGGGCTGGTTCTGCCACCTAGGGTTGCCTGTCTACAGGTACTGACTTCTAGAGTTTATGAGTGGTTGTATGTTTATTTTAGTTTAAACCTATCTATTTTAGCTTGATTGCATTGAAAGCCTAAGGCTTATTTGAAATGCTCTCGAGTCCGTTTCCTGGGACTGGAACCAGTATTTGGTGTATTTTGGGAAGATTTAAAGAATGCTCCCACTGTGGGGATCAAATCCGTGACCTCCCAATCACTACGCGGACACCATATCCACTAGGCCAAGGCGATCTTCACAGTTTTCAAACTTTTACAGTTTATGAGATGGTGTATGTTAGTTGCTCAGTGAAGTTGTCGGAAACCACTGGTTGATATGTAATTTTGTCAGAAAGAAATGTTCCTTGAGAGACAGCGATTCCTTCGTAATTATATTTTTATCCAATGATTATGCCCCCTTCTTCGAAGGAGAGGGGGTGTATTGTTTTTGGCCTGTCTGTCATTGTGTGTGTGTGTCTGTCTGTCTGTCCCAAAACTTTAACCTTGGTTATAACTTTTGCAATATTCAAGATAGCAACTTGATATTTGGCATGCATGTGTATCTCATGGAGCTGCTTATTTTGAGTGGTGAAAGGTCAAGGCCATCCTTCAAGGTCAAAGGTCAAATATATGGATCAAAATCGCTCAAAAGGGGACATAGTGTTTCACAAACACATCACTTGTTTTAAATATTGGTTTGCATCATTAGAAAAATATGATAGGAACGAATTCAATGATATAGATTATGTCACCTGAGATTTACAAGCAGAAATGTGTGCAACACAGGATCAAATTTTCCCTGTTAGTGACAGTTATATTCTCAATGGACTCTCCTTTCGTTCCCAGGTGGTGATAGTGCCATGTGGTATTACGGCCTCGCTGTCAGATGAAGACTCTACAAAGTTAATGGCGGCCTGCGAGGCTCTCAAGTCCACGCTGGAACAGGGCGGGGTCAGAGTGAAGGCTGACCTCCGTGACAACTACTCTCCAGGCTGGAAGTTCAACCACTGGGAACTCAAGGTACGTGGGAGTGTGTTGAGATAGAGAAGACAAATAAAGACTATTAAGGGATTCTTAGAAAACCTAAACCATGAAACTCATGGCTTGACATTTATGGTTGTCCGATTGTCTGGGACAACCAAACTGTAGGTCTGGACAAGTAAGTTAAAGAAATCTTCTTCTTGTTTTACAAAACAAATTAAACAATTCAAGGTTTTTTCTGTAATAAACTAGTACAAAAATCAGTAAAAAAATCCAGTATTTTGGCTGGAATTTACTTCCAAATGTTTTTAATGTTGATATTAAAAGGATAGAGCACGAAGCATTTCGATACTTACACACTGTACTACACAGTACTTTCTACAAGGGAGATATAAACCCCTAGTTCAATTCACAACACTGTTGGGGTTAGTTCCTTAATAATTTATTTAACATCTTTCTGGCTTGCAGTGTATTAACTTTTTTTCTTCTTTTTTAAAAAACATTTTCCACTCATTCTGAAGATCTAGTCAATTGTATTTGATCATAAATGCATATTTTAGTTGTGCACATTAAATGCTGTTAAACTTGTAATGCTCCTAATAATAATGTTGCATATGCTCCTTTGCCCCTTCAGGGTGTTCCATTGCGTGTAGAGCTTGGGCCTAGGGACATCAAGCAGAACCAGGTTGTTATTGTTCGTAGGGACACGGGCGAGAAACTGACCATCAAGAATGAAGGCATTGTGAAACGAGTCAACGATCTACTGGAACAGGTCCAGGCAGACATGTTCAAGAGGTGGGAAAAACCTGTGAAGAGCATATATTAATATATGTGTTCAGAATCTTTCTAAAACAGTCACTGACCAAGTATTTGAGGTTGGTCAATTAAAGTCAAATTGATTGTCAAAACGAAAAAAGGGAAAGTAATTTTTCTATGGGAAGCTAGATTTTTTTAAGTGGGGTCTAATGGTAAAGAAGGGAAAGCCCTATGAATGTGTGTCTTAAGTGATAAATCATGTATCAGTTTGCTAAGTATGTTCAGTTCAACCTGTTGCCTGTGTATATCAGATCAAAGGCTGACCTGGACCGCTACATGACCGTGTCTCACAGCTGGGAGGAGTTGTGCAGTGGACTGGAGGAGAAGAAACTCATCCAGGCTCCCTTCTGTGGAGACATCCCGTGTGAGGAACGCATCAAGAAGGACAGCGCTAGGTAAGGGGGGGGGGGTACAGAGTGTGTCATGCAAGCCTCACTTTGGGAAAATGGGGCTTAATGCATGTGCGTAATGTGTTGTCCCAGATTATTCTGTGCAGTCTGCACTTTACACTTAAAGTGGATTTTCGTTAAAGAGGGACTTCCTTAAAGGAAAAATACCATAAAGCGGAAAGTATATTCCTTGATAAGCCTGTGCAAACTGCATTAGGCCCAGTTTTTCCAGAACAAGGCTAATTTTTAGCTCGACCAAATATATTATATATAGTGGAGCTATCCTACTCACCCGGCTTGGCGTTGGCGTAAGCATGAGGAATGTTAAAGTTTGCGTACCACCTCAAATATTTTCTATGTCCCTTGACATATTGCTTTTATATTTTGCATACTTCTTTGCCAACATGACCCCAATCTATAAACAAGAGCAGACAACTGTAACAAGCATTTTATAAAAATTATGGCCCCTTTTTACACTAAGAATATGCATATTATTGATAAATCTTTGTTAAAGTTTGCGTACCACCTCAAATATTGTCTATGTCCCTTGACATATTGCATCCATATTTTGCATACTTCTTTACCAACATGACCCCAATCTATAAACAAGAGCAGACAACTGTAACAAGCATTTGGTAAGAATAATGGCCCTTTTTCTGATTAGTTACTTTGAATATTTTGTTATCCCCCGCCAAAGGCGGAGGGATATTGTTTTGGGCGTTGTCCGTCCGGCTGTCCGTACGGCTGTCCGTCCGTCCGGCACTTTTGTGTCCGGAGCCATATCTTGGAAGTGCTTTGGCGGATTTCATTGAAACTTGGTATGAGTATATATGTGGATAAGACGATGATGCACGCCAAATGGCATTGTACACAATCTGTTAATAACGGAGTTATGGCCCTTTGTATCTTGAAAAAATGCTTTTTACTATAGGCACTTTTGTGTCCGGAGCCATATCTTGGAAGTGCTTTGGCGGATTTCATTGAAACTTGGTATGAGTATATATAT
>VMBQ01006636.1:30497-51838 GCA_007657795.1 Dreissena rostriformis | reverse complement strand
CGCGCTTTTCCATCTTGATCTCGTGCCCTCGTATCATCATCTCGCGTTCTCGCGCTTAAAATGCAAAGAGTGATAAAGCGAAACAACGAATAGCCCTCAACAACATCGTTGTCGAAATTCCCGAATTGTGTTCTAAATGTTAGACAACTCTTAGACAAAAATAGATTTAACTTAAAGGCGAAATATTATCCCTTGACGATTTTAAGTTGCCTCGCTGTGTTATTAATCTATGTGCTAAATAACAGGCAGAGACGGACGTCCGAAAGTGCCGAGAAACAAGTTTGTAATGTACATAATGCACATACTTAAGAACTATAATAAACATGATACGTTATGCGACTAACATTTATAAAGTAACGACAGATGAAAGTTATGTGCCACCAAGTGATGCACACATGTGCATGTGAGTTGCAGTATATGTTTGTATTTAATGCACTGCAATAAGCAATAAGCATGTTTCACGCCGGTATTCCAACATGCTATCGTAATATGTCAACATTGATTTGCCATTAAGCAAAATACAATTGTTATTAAGAAACATGAATGGACTGGCGGGCATTCCCTAGCTATATGACTTTCTGCCCTGTGACAACATTTCTCTGGTCACGATCACAATAACTCCATAACTCCACATACTTGTCTAGCAATTATTGAGTTAGCATGTGACGAAACGTCCGATCAAAAAGCCGCACATATAATTTAAAGCTAACATGAACTAAATCCACAATACCCAACAGTTCCTTCTTAAAAGTGCATTTCAACAGTATTTCCCCTTGCTAAAGACACGTATTTAAACAATACAATTTCCCTCGTTTCACTCATAAATGTATTTAGTTTGAATGTTTATTGATGAAATTGTTAAGAAAACATATACACTTGCAAAATTATTGTTTTGATACACGGATCCAATAAGATTTGAACTCATCCTTGTAAGATCGAGCACGTCTATGAGATTTTTTAAACAATACAGTGCCGTTTATCAATTATGCGCGTTTACAGCTGATTATCTGAAATATAATATAATATCTAATGAGCATCATTCAGGCGAAACGTTTGGCAGACATAATGAGCCGCGTTTTAGGGAAAATGGGTAAATGCATGTGTGTAAAATGTCGACCCTGATTAGCCTGTACAGTCAGCACAGGCTAATCAGGGACGACACTTTCTGCTTTTATGTTTAAAGGAAGTATCTTCTTAGCAAAAAATCTAGTTTAGGCGAAAAGCGTCATCCCAGATTTACCTTGTGCAGACTGCACAGTCTAATCTGGGATGACACTTTACGCACATGCATGTTTACAGAGGAGGAGCGCCTGGCGATCAACCTGAAGATGGACTTCGGCGACAAGAGCCGCGTGATGGAGGTGCTCAACAAGGCGTACGCAGGCTCCGTTGTCGACAAGAGGGTCGCCGCAGCCGCCATCAGGGAGTTCCAAGGTGTGATGGCAATCAATTTGAACAGCCTTCATAGTGTTTGTGATTGTTTTTTGTTTTGACAGGCTATCGGCGTTGGTTTTAACCCACGTTCGCTCATATCCGCTATGCTCATTGGTATACATGTAATGTTGTGACAACGGAGTATATATTGCGTGTTTCCACGATGGCTGATGGTAAAATTCAGATTATTATGAACCCGAAATTTTAATTTACATCTATACAAGATTATTAACTTTAGGTATGTAAACGAGCAGTTTTGAGCGAATATTATGAATATTATCGATGTGTACGTACATGTTACGCGTGTGTGCAGGTGTCCTGGACGAGCTGTACAAACAGCCGCCGCGCTGGGAGCTGGTGACGATGCGGCGCTCCGAGGTGGACAACATGCGGGAGGTGATCCGCTACCAGGACGAGAAGATCAGGACCATCACCGACAAGTAGGCGCCAGAAATACACGCGCCGTGTGACGCGGTGTTGTTGTTTTTTTTTTTTTGGTTTTTTTTGTGTACGTCCGTTTATATGATATTGTAAAAATGCGTCAAAATTGTTATCATAAAAAAGAGCACTCATTGGCCATTTGTTCAAGTTTTTAAGTTACATTTAACACGCAAAGACTTGTCATATGTTATTTGATCACTTATCAAACCATTGATGAAACTGATTTAGCTTCAGATTTTTTATCAATTATCCCATTTGTCACTTTAAGCTATCAGATTGTGAAAAATATACTTTTTTGGTTTTCCGAACGGTATCGTCACAAAAAGAGGTGACAAAATCGATGTGAATTTGTTCACACATGTGCCGCGCTCTTGGAAAACGAGGTTTTATGCATGTGTGTAGAGTGTCGTCCCAGATTGACCTATGCAGTCCGCACATGCTAATCAAGGACCACACTTACCACTCTTTTGGTATTTTTGTTTTGAAAAAGTATTTTCTTAGCGAAAATCAGGTTTAAACACCGTTTTCCCAGAGCAAGACTCAATATAATACAGAGTAAACTCCCTTGGTCTGAACGGCGGCGGCGCGTCCCCGAAGTTTACGTTGCAGACGGACAAGGAGCGGCTAGACACGGAGCGCCGGATGAGCCTGGCGTCGCGCTTTAACGCCATGTACGAGGTCGAATGGAAGGCGGCGTTCTCGGAGCTGGCGTCCTCCATGAACTGGCGGGACCTTGAGTGCATCTACACGCTCATGAGGGTTATACGGGTACTGAAAACCGTTCAGTTGATTGATAATGTTTATTCAGTTTTTTTTCGGTGAAATACACTCGTAAGAACATTATTTATCGTTCCTTGAGGGCTAGACATGCTTAATAGACATGCTTAGTATACGAGTATATTCAATTAAGGTATGGTGTACCTGTATATGCATTAAAGCAATTCTCTTTGTAAGATTCACCGAGAAGAAATGTGGAAATGTATATGCATTGTATTTATGCGAATTTTTTGTATTTGCAATAGAGTCACTCTCTTTGCAACTTTTATCGAAAAGTTATGTCGAAATGTATATAATCCTCGCTCTGATAAAACGGGGCGTAATGCATGTGCGTTAAGTGTCGTTCCATATTAGTATGTGCGGACTGCACAGGCTAATCAGGGACGACACTTTCCTCTTTTATGGACTTTGTTTTTGAAAGCAAGTCTATTATCAACAAAAAAAAACAGTTTATGCGGAAAGTGTTGTCCCTGATTAGCCTGTGTGGACTGCACAAGCTAATCTTGGTCATTACTTTACGCGCAAGCATTAAGTCCCGTTTTCGTCGTATATTTGCAGAACGCATGTGATCTCTGTGTGCAGTTAGCCGAGGACCAGATGGACAAAATGCTGCTGTCAATGGAGGACTCGGTACTGGACCCACTGAACGGAACCAGCGGCAAATTAAAACAGGCACGGCACTGTGCACATGCTTGGGAATACGATACAAAGTAGCGCACACTGTGTGCTACATATCAATAATAAAATTAATCACAATTAAACATAAATTACTTTTAGTATGACGACTCAGCGTATAGACAGGCATGCAGTCCTTTCATCCGCCAGTCTGGCCCGCCTCATGTTCGCAGAATAACTCAGGAAGTATTGCAGGGATTAAGATGAAACTTCATATAATAAAATATGGCATTGAGCGGAAGTGCAGGGTTTAAGATTTTGGATAGAGCGTTTTTTTTTGTGGAGCATAAATTTGCAAGTATTGAAGGTATTCAAATGAACATTCATTGAACGATAAATGGCTTTAAAAAAAGATGACATGACTAAGGACAATAACTATCACTGCACTATTTACAGAGTTATTGCCCTTTTTTACAATGTATCATTAGCCAATTAAACATTCATAATAATTACATGACATGAAATAAAACTTCATATATGTTACATGTGTGTAATAACATAAAGAGGGAGTACAGGGTATACGGACCATGACACTCATGCATTTTAATGAAACCTCATATATAGATAAAGAGCTTTGAGGGGAAGTGAACAGGTACAGTACCATAAGTTTTCAACTCTGTATTTCCCTATGTTAATATTCTTGTGCACTCTATAATGCCCATGCAATTCAAGATATTTAGATGACACGTCATAGATCTACAGAGAGTGCAGAGTTCAAGTACTGTACCTATCTCTCTTCAGTGTTCATGGAGTAATTGACATAGATCTACAGAGAGTGCAGAGTTCAAGTACTATACCTATCTCTCTTCAGTGTTCATGGAGTAATTGACATTGGTATTGTTGTATTGTGCAGACCCCCATTACACAGGGCAATTTTAGTGTACATATCGTAACTCTTAAAGAATTGAAAGGGTTCTAATAATCATAGTAGACTTTTTAGGAAAGGCGGTGTACAAGAACCATAACTCTTCCTTTAATACGTGCATTTATTGAGTTATTGCTTTTTGTTGTATTGCATGACTATAACCAAAAGATTGATTGCACTCATAAATCAATTTAGGACATTGAGGGTTCTGTTGTTTTTTGTTTTTTTTATAATAAAAAAAATGTCTGTTTTTAACTTTGAGGGTCAAGATCAAGTGTTTGGGACAAAACGATACTTCGGGGGCATTTGGGTCTTACAGTGACAGTACTTGATTGTTCTTAAACTCACATGTAATGAGACTGCATCTATGATTTGTCTTCTCTATATTATTCTTAACTGTATGTCAAGGCCCACACTCGAAATAAAAAGTCTCCTGTGAATATTTGCTGTGTCCTCCTTCGCATGTTATGTTGTTAAACATTGCTTGATTTCCATATGTATTGTACTGTTCAGTATTCATATGATGTTTATCAATGTTTTCACTAAATTTGTTTGTTGTTATGATTGCCACGAAATCTTACAATATATGTCGGAATGAACATATCTATAAACATGTATTAATAATCGAAAATTATTATCAATGACGTATGTACGGACAGACTGAATGTCCACCCATTGTCTTATAGTGCCCCCAAACACAGTGTGTATATGCTCGGCTATTATATCCACGTAAATGCACAATAAGTTGTTCAGTTGTTCGTTTTAAAATGTTAAGTGCCCGTGTAAGTTTGCATAGTGTTTGTGATTTTTCATTCAAAATCTTTCCGCCTGAAACGTTCTGACCATAATAGTCAGACAATTTTCCAATCAATGTGTAATATTACATGTACACATTGTACCCCTTTGCATGCTGGGTAATTTGTCATCTGCTAAAATGTCGTCTGCTGAATTTCTAAATTTGGCATTTTCTTCGATTTTTTTCAAAGAATACTATCAGAATAGCAAACAGTTTGGATCCTGATGAGACGCCACGTTCTGTGGCGTCTCATCTGGATCCAAACTGTTTGCAAAAACCTTCAAAATCCGGTTCCAGCACTCAAAGGGGTACATCTGTTTTGATGCAATTGTAACAATTATTGTTAATTTCCAGTTATTTGAGCAGCAGAACTCGGAGGTCTACTCGGATGGAATGAAGGTCGCGGAGAAGTACGCGCTGGAGTACCGGAAGGAGCGGGCGGAGGCGTCCGTGCCGGCGGTGATAGAAGTGAGTGTCGCTGCTGTGTAAGCAGTGGGAATGGAAATGGGCCGCGGTCTGGGAAATAAGGATTAATGCATGTGCGCAAAGTGTCGTCCCAGATTATCCATAACAGCGGAACGTGTCGTCCATGATTAGCCTATGTGGACTGCATAGGCTAATCCGAGCCGACACTTGCAAATGTAGTCAGAACCGTTTTCCCAGAGCGCGGCACATGTTATAATTACTCCGCAAACGAAGTTTTTAATACGGGTATACTGCATGGAGTCATACTGTTGGTTGGTTGTTTGTTTGTTTTTGGTTTGGTTCGTTCGTGATCTGTAAGCACTTCTTGTGCATCGAACAATTGCGCAACATAATTTTTGCTTTGATCTGAGTCAAGACTGTAATAATAACCAGTTTGTGTCATTAAAGAGACTTGTTCCGAGTTTATCAAAATGAGCAATTTTCAACTTTTTGTCTCAGATTCAAGAAATAAATGAACAATGTACATCAGTGTGCGAAATAACACTAATACCGCATCAGACGGTTTAGCTAGAACCGTATCATACGGTTTTGCGACCATAAACCGTCTGACACGATACGATATCAGACGGGTTATGGTCGCAAAACTATGGTGTACGGACCGGTTCAAAAGTCTGAATCGTATCATACGGTTTAGGTAGACCCGTATCAGACGGTTTATAAACTGTCTGGTACGCTTTAAACCGTATGATACGCTTTTAAGACTTTTGGACCGGTTCGTACGTTAAACCGTCTGATCCGAAACCGTATGATTCGAATCGTATCAGACGGTTTATGACGGGTATTATTCGGTCCGGTCCTAAAGTCTTAACCGTCTGATACGATCGTATCAGACGGTTTAGCTAGAACCGTATCATGCGGTTTTGCGACTATAAATAGATTTATTCAGTGTAAACCGTACGATACGGTTTACGCGAAACCGTCTGATACGAATCGTATCATACGGTTTCGCATCAAGCAGTTAAGCGTACAATCGGTCCAAAAGTCAAAACCGTCTGATACGATCGTGTCAGACGGTTTATGGTCGCAAAACCGTATGATACGGTTCTAGCTAAACCGTCTGATACGATCGTATCAGACGGTTTAGACTTTTNATAAGACATAAGATTAGTCGAGGGTGACCGAGCCGGGCGATTTTTTTTTATCGTGATTGCTGTGATTAAAGTAAAAGGAAAATCACGAGGTTATGATTACAAACAATGAGTAAAAGACCCCATTCATCAACGGCAAGTGAAAGCGCTTTAACAGACGATAGCCGAATAGAAACACCAGTTTTTGAAACACCCACAACATCAAAGCAAACCAAAAAACAAAGTAAAAAGAAAAAGACCGACAAAGCTATATCGAATCAAAAAAGCCTTACTGAGTTTATTACAATTAAAGAAACGGAAATGCCAACAGATCAATCGCAAACAACTATCGAAAAGCGCTTAAAAGAAATCAGCTTGAAATTATCAAATGTATTAACAAAAGACGACAGTTTAATCATAAAAACTATTATTAGGGAGACTCTTGAAGAACTTAAAGAGCAACTACTCGGCTCAGTGATCAAACGAATCGAAATAATCGAAGGTACTATGTTCGACCAAGCAAAAGAGGTCGATTCACTCAAACAACAAATCGAGGAGAAAAATAACGAAATCGACTTGTTAAAACAAAAGGAACGGTCTTCAGAACAAGCGCATGATGCCAGTCTTAATGACCTTGAACAGTACGGTCGACGAAACAGCGTCCGAATCACTGGCCTCCTGAATGACAACGAAAATCAAACGTCAAATGCCGTTGCTGAACAATCTGCTTATATGATTCAGCAAAAATTGGGAATCCAAATTGACTACTGGGATATTGATGTGGCACACAGGCTAGGGAAATACACTCAAAACAAAAACAGACCAGTCATTGTTAAATTTGTGAGACGGCAGACAAAAATAGACATCATGAAACAAGCGAAATTACTAAAGGGCACAGGAATTTTCATCAATGAATATTTAACCAAAACAAATGTCGAGATTCTTGCATCGCTGTGCCTTTTTCTACCCACTTTATGCAACTCATCTTTATTCTTTTCATCGTATTTTTTCTTTAATCTAAAGGAAACCACAAGGTCAAAAAGTATATATTAGCATATCTTGTATAACATGTTTGAATATTACTGCTGCACGATTTCATTTTATTTTGTGATCATATACATGTATACATTGTATGTCTTATATTGAATAAAAAAAAAACAAGTTTAATATAACTAACACACGGACATTCGAAAAACACTCAGATATCAAGATATATTCACTAATATAGACCTCATGCATAAGTACCGGTACTACTAATATAACACAACTGAAGTATATAAGACTCCCAAGACCACCGACTCGCAGATTTCCTGATGATGAAGAGTGTGTGACATTTTTTTCGATACAATTCTAAAAGGCACGACACTTTTCAAGTTCTATATTCGAAAGTAGTTGAATTGCGTGACGTCTTTTTTTTTTAAATAAAATTTAGAATGATCGACCATTGGCTGCTATCTTGGATATAAATGTTGCCTTTTGAACTGAATAGTCCTGCTTGACAAGTTAAGAAAATTCTTATTCAATTGTCGAATGGCGGCCATTTTCCTAGCAAATTGCTTCTCAAGAACATCGTTTTAATGATTTTAGATAAAAGTTTGTCGTTCTGAATCTATATCTTTATGTCATGCGTTAAAGGATTCTGAATTAAAAACAGATAGCATAAATGTTGACCTATATAAGAAGGTATTTCGCGCGCGAATCCACGTGGCAACCTTCATATAAGCTTTTCATATGTGCCAAAGAAGTGTGTCGGTGGAGGGGGAGTTGGGGATTAAACACATTCAGTAATAGCTATTGAAGCCCGTTTTACAAAATGGCATTAGACGTTTCGTATTTGGCACGCATGAAATTCCAAGTGTACAATTGCCTGAATATATCAAAGAAAAAAAGGACCAAGCTTAGTGCGTCATGGTCTTATTAGTATTATTTTACGAATTATTACGTGTAAAATGCTTTCACCTTCAGTTGTTCATGGACACGAAACTACGCGCAATAATCGAGCCGCAGTACCTCCGACGGGAGTTCAAGAAGTACATACACAAAGTACTCGAGCTGGTATGGCTGATGACCACTCTGGACCCACCGGTGCGCCTGTACTGGCAGTCGCAGACCGAGCGCATAAACGCGGACTTCTTTGAATTCTACTTGCGGAAGGGGGACTTTGTGAACCAGACGGTGTGGCCGGCAGTATTCCTGCACAATACTGGACGACTGTTGTATAAGGGGCAGGTGTTGGCCATGTGAATGGTGAATGTTTGGTCTTACATCTGTGCTATTATACCCCTGATGTTGTGATATCGTTAAAAGTGGTAGAGTGGAAATGGCGAACGAACCGTTGTATTATGTCAACGATTTGCAGCAATTACTTATTTAAACTGATCAGACGAGTATGTATGTCTAACAGGACCACAACAACGAATAGTGTAGGACAATACAATGACAGGAACTGTGTAATTTGTGATAGTTGGGATATTCCAACTCTCAACTGTGTGACCCTCCTATCAGTACGCATTTACTCATAAAAGCTCACAGCATTTAAGGAGAACTATACTTTGGGATAGAATTCCCCCTTGATGTCAGGATTTTGAAATCACAACAAATAAATGTAGTTTTTCAATAAGAAGCTCTGTGTAACGATGATGCCGACCCTAACTACTTGTAATGCAAAGTATATTGATGTAGTGGAGATTCGCGGTTAATTTAAAAGTAAATTTAAAGATATTTCCATTTAAGAACTTGCCTTAAACAACTTCTTGGGAGCCGGTTTACTACTAATTGTTTGATTATCTCACACATTTTGCAACATTTAAAGAGCATTGCAAAGTTTTCGTCAAACGTCTCATTTATTAGACTTATTCCGATTATGACCAACCGGAACAAATGGAAACGGAGTTAGAATCAAAGCAAGTCTTAATAAACTGTACATGAATATTCTCATCTGTAAAGGAGCCTAAAATATAAACACGATTTACGATAAACGTCTTTTTGGTGTTTGAATGGCAGCATGTTTAAAGTTGTTTACGTTCAAAATTGTATGTCTATGTTTGGAAATGCATTTATATGAATGTACATGTACACTGATGCATGTTGTAATTATTTTTTGTTGTGACATGTTTATATTGTTGTTGTTTTTTTAACTTTTTTATTGATTAGCATTTATTAATATGTTATAACATTTTTTGGGATAATAAAAACGATTTACACTTTCATTTTAGTTAGTACATTCAATCTTCTAACAGGAGCAGCGTCTATCGTACACATATGCACCCGCTAAATGCCGCTGGACACTTAAATAAGTGTTGGGTGGACATTCATTATGTGATTATTTTTTATTTTTTTTAAATACAAAAACATTTAAAGGGCAATTATTCTAAAAATAGAGGAGCAAGAGTTGGATCCTCCATTTTATGCAAATGAATATTTTCAGACAGTTTGGTGACTATCAGAGGAAAACAGGTTGAGTTATCTAGTGGAAACCTAAAAGTGCGAAATCTCTGACACACTGACAGACAGTGCGGAAATAATATAGCTTCCTTCAGGGGCATACGAAAGTCAGAATATTAAATAATACATTTCAAATATGATACACATCCAGATACAAAATGTGAAAGGGATGCAATTAATTATATGATAAATGAGACAATGCCAATTACATGATTCATTATCATTTATTTGACAATGAAATAACTATCCTTAGTAGACGGTTTTTGTAAACTCAACATGCAAATAAGCACAACAGTTTACAAAACATTAAAGAAAACATTGTCCATGATTAAGTTCTATGCGGCATAATGCCCAGTAAGTATGTATACCTTATTTTGTGTAAATACACTAAAATGTATTATTTCACTGTTTTGATTTTTAAAGTTCGTTCTTTCAGTAGGACTTAAATATATTAGAGAATAGCTGCAATAAACATGTACTTAACAATCATATACGCATGAACATAATCAGGTCTATAGAGAAAATGCTTAGTATTGCAATACATGGAATATGTTAGCATAACATGATTATAAACTAGATATGTACCAAACAAAGGTACCCCATGGGTGAAGCAGATAAAAACCCAATTGTGTAATGTATGACCCGCTACATGCGAAAAAGGGTCTTATGCAATATGCGGCCAGAGTAGCTCAAGCCCAGCCTTCCGGGTCTTCTTATGAGACGATGAAACATTGCGTTACTTTATAGGGGACAGCCTAGCTCCTAACCAGACTGCACAATTAAGCAGGATGGCCAGGAGCTTTGCTGGCCGTATATGGCATAAGACCCCTTTTCGCATGAAGCTGCTTGCATGTCATTTTAATAAACTGAGGACAACAACACTTATTACTTCTTTTCAAAAAGATAATTTATTATGATTAACTAGTTGAACATTACTTTTGACAAATTCTGAATTTACATAATCCTCAATTCACTTGCTGTTTTCATTCCTCTAAGTTAAAGTTATGATCACACGGAAATATAACATTCACATGCTTAGACAAAATTAGCTTTTTGACTACCGGGTATCACAAACTTTTCCTCCATGTCAAATCAAGAACGTTAAGAATTCCTTAAAACCTCCAAAAAATGAATGTTTTTGACCAACAGAATCATTGCCTCGATTAACAAGGAAAGACTTTGGCACCCACACTAGTTTTTCCTCATGAATACTTCCGGCAAAAAGGTACAAAATGCTGAAACTGCAACAATATAAATTAGCGAAAGCCTGCTAGCCAATGCTCCAAAAATTTAAGGTGGACTCAAGAGAGAAAACTCTTTATGTTCTCACAAAAATTAGTATTGACAGAGTAAATGTGGACCACTGTGGTAAATATGTTCGAATAATCCTGTAAAACTCAAACTATATTTTTGTGTATGAGACTAACACTTTAATGACAAATAAACTAGTTTTGCATTCATGTTTCCCAGCAATCTTTCCTACAGAAAGTGTCCCACTCCTTCCACAAAACCATATAACGTATGAGGGACTGAGAGCTATATTCTGACTGCCCTAATACAAGTATAGCTAGGTTTCCTGGTCAGATTCAGCAAGGCCTTCCTGAACGCTCCTGTAGTATTCCTCGTAAGATTTGGGCCTTGAATGATGACTGTAAAGGTCAAGGTCATTGTCTTCATCACTGGATAGTTCCTGATCACCTGCAAACAGCATCAAGGAATTTAATTTTGCATCTGATATTATTAACATTCAATCACACAATAGTGTAAACCCACACTTTATATTATTCCAAAATGTTCTTTAATTATCAAGTAAATGGATTATCCATCCTTCTTCATTACCATTTTTATATGCACCGGCTCACAGAAGTATAAACATAATAGGAACTCTAATGAAATTGTTCATTTAATATTACAAAGTGAAACAAAGAAATTATTATTTTACATACATTTGATGTCATTTAATTCCAAATACGTTATTAGGTCAATTGTCATTAATAAACTTGGAACATCACTGGCCTGTCTGACATACCCCCCACATGCCAGTTTATCAGAGAATATTGGCAGTTCAATTTTAAGAGCTAGCAACAATGCAAGCTTCCTACCTATGAAGATTCATCCTTATACCTTTTATTATATTCAAGATATTCCCTAGACAAAATTTCAGCATGAACATTCACACGGGCAATAACTGTGAAATTATGAAAGAAGGAGATTTTCTTATGCAATGCACATCAACTGATTGAGATCTATGTACATAGTAACCCTTTGCATGCTGGGAAATTTGTTGTCTGCTAAAATGTCGTCTGCTTAATTTCTAAAATTAGCATTTTCTTCGATTTTTTTTAAAAGAATACTATCAGAATAGCAAACAGTTTGGATCCTGATGAGACGCCACATTCTGTGGCGTCTCATCTGGATCCAAACTATTTGCAAAAACGCAAAGGCCTTCAAAATCCGGTTCCAGCGCTCCAAGGGTTAAGTTCAAAGTTGACACCTCTTATAATATTAAAGATATGCGCTGGACATAATTTAAGTACAAACAGTAATAAAAAAACAATAACTCTAAAAATATTCATGGAAGCAAGAGCTATGGCTCTTGTGCACTTCAAATCCCTCAATGAGATATACCTTGCTATTAAGACTTAAGTTTCTAGTAAATACCTCTTATAGTTTTCAAGGTATGTTCCATTCAAAATATCATAAGTATACAAAGGGCAATAACATAAACTAAAACACGAGCACCGTCAAGCGGATGCCAACGCTCGGCTGCGGGTGCAGTTTTGAAAATTTTTTAAAATACCCTTGACCTTGAAGGATGACCTTGACCTTGAACATTCACCACTCAAAATGTGCAGCTCCATGAGATACACATGCATGCCAAATATCAAGTTGACATCTTTAATATTGAAAAAGTTATGGCCAATGTTAAAGTTTTCGGACGACGACCACGACGACGACGCGGAAGATGAGAGGGCTATGACAATACCTCGGGTTTTCTTCGAAAACAGCCGAGCTAATAAGACACATCTGATGATCTCCTGTAATTTTTTAAATATGCTCCGGCCAAACTTTGAATTTAAGAAATATACAAAGGTCATAATGTTACAGAATGTCTAAGTTGAAAACAGGGCATAACTTTAAATTTTTAATGGATGATAAATATCGCACATGCACAACTTCATATCAATAACTGCAAGTTTAAATGCTATAAGCTGAAAAAATGCAGAGCAAAGCCTCCAGAAAAGTTTTGGTCCACAGACAGACGGACAGACATCAATATTGATTCTAGTATCCTACCCTTTACTGGGGGATGGGGTGGGGGTTGATAACACTGACCAAGATAATTTATTAGATTGCCTACCAATGTTACATCTCCATGACATCCACTCTGCAAGCTGACCTCCTGTCTCAGAGTCAAACGCCAGGTACTCATCCAGATCTGTGAACACATTTAGAGATACACCAGTAATCACGTGTATAACAGTGAGCAAAATTTGAAGAAAAAAAAACAACATGCAAAGCACTAGTAATTTAAAAAAAGGCTTGCTCAGATTTTTTATTTAATATATAAAAGTGGACAGGCTTGTATCACTTTCTTGTGTATAATAACATGAGCCCCATCATGCGAAAATGGGTCCTATGCCACATGTGACCAGGGTAGCTCCAGACAAGTCTGCGCATACATGCAGTCTTGTTAGGATCTACTCTGTCGCTATAGTCATGCAAGTTTTCGTGGTCTTATTAGTGTCACGCAAGGATTCGTGGTCTCATTAACAGACAGAGTAGTCCCTGACCAGACTGTGCGGAGGCTCAGGCTGATCGGAAGCTTACACTCGCACAATAAGGCATAAGACTCATTATCGCACAACTTGTCTCAAATTACATGTTTAGCTTGCAAGCTGCTTGGTGGAACTGTTAATTTGTATGACTGTCATCTGGTCTTGTATTATGAGAATATAGTCAGATAGCGGAGAAATAAATGAAGGTGAAGCGCAATCAGTTGGACTTTATTCTGTTTGCAGGTGTACGATTAGCATGCATCTTGAGCCTTACAAGTTAACCCTTTGCATGCTGGGAAATTTGCTGTCTGCTAAAATGTCGTCTGCTGAATTTCTAAAATTAGCATTTTCTTCGATTTTTTTTCTAAGACCACTATCAGAATAGCAAACAGTTTGGATCCTGATGAGACGCCACGTACTGTATGACAGTATATACAACATTTTTCCATTGACAAACTTCTTCCAACTGAAAAAGGTAAATTTCATTCATCAATAATCACATGACTATTACAAGCTCGACCATGAGTGCTTCCATGCACAATTTAAGTTGATAATTTTTTTTTTATCTTCAAACAAAATAGCCAAAAGGACATTGGGCCACTCATCATGATTCTTTGGTACTAAGAACTTGGGAATTAGAATTTCGTAGTAAGTAAGTGACACCCACATAACTTAGATTTAAACTACATTAGCATCATTGGGATAAATGTTCTGAAAAAAAATCAAGATTGAGCAATAAAGGTAAAGTCTAAGAGTGATAAGTAGCATTGTCTTTAATTTGTGTCTGACCACATATGATCAAGAATCAACCTACAACATCATTAAGCATATAGTCTAGAACAGTTTTTCAAGTAGAGTGGGCGATATTGATAAATGTGACTCTAGGGCATTCAAGAGCAGCGGAGTCACACTTTCAAGCTCAACAGAGACATCTTTTCAGACAAATGATCTCACCTAGTACATGTATCAGTGCCCCAGATAAGCTGCGTATCGGCGTTTTTCACCCTATTAAAATGTTTAAAAACGCAAAGAAATTCAATATAATGCGTATTGGAAACGCAATCAATTTGACTTTTACGCTTATTCTTTAGATTTGATGCGTATGATACAAGTCTCGATCGAAAATTCTTTGCTAAATTTTGGTAATTTTTCATTGGAATAATTATCGTACCGCGGCGAAGATTTTATTCATTCGAAAGTTAGCAAGCGCCTGGATGACAGAGGCCCAAAACAGTCGAAGTTATTCAAACACTATGCGGACTTAATTTCATAGCAAATTAAGCATCTGACTAAAATAGTTACAACGTGAATGTATTTGTAAAGCGTCTGTACTTTCAGTTTCTATAATGGTGCCTAATAAAAATGTCTAAGCGAGGTCGAAAGACGTCCGCGATTATGAGCTAAATATATGTCGATCGCAAACTTTTTCCAACCAAGTACAAACAACCGAATCATTTGTGTTATCGATTTGTTAGAAACTGTGTATGCAGCAGTTGAAAGTAGCGAGTTGACATCCAAAAACATGACGGAAAGTCCGTGATTAGAAAAAAACATGTCAAAAGTGGAAAAAGTCATATCCTGGCCTGGTTAGAAATTGATACGTTGATGGGACAGAAAAAAAAGTTGAAATGTGCATTCTGCACCTAGTCTGTATCAAAGCAGCAATGATTTTGATGTATAAATATTAATAACTTATTTCACCCTATTTAAAAATTAAAATCACCCTATTTTTCAAAATCAATGGGTGAAAACCCTATTACCCAAATAATTATCTGGGGCACTGATGTATCATGAATATTTGTTGAGAAATGAGACCTCTAGACAGTTCACAAGCTCAATATTGACAAATAGAACAGATACACAAAAGTCAACATCGGACATGAGCTAATGACAGACAACAAAACAAGATTGAATAACATGAGAGCCTCACTCTTGGAAAACAGGTATGAATGCATGTGCGTAAAGTGTCGTCCCAGATTGTGCAGTCTACAGAGGCTAATCAGGGAGGACACTTTCCGCCTTAACTGAATTATCATTAAGAAGAGACTTCCATTAAAGGAAAAATACTAAACAAATGGAAAGTGTCATCCCTGATTAGTCTGTGCAGACTGCACGGACTATTCTGGGACCACACTTTCCGCCTTAACATGAAGGCTAAACTGTATTAACACTAAGAAGACACTTCTTTAAAGCGAAAAATACCAAAATGAGTGAAAAAATTCATCCCTCATTAGCTTGTGCAGACTGAACAGGCTAATCTGGGACAACACATTACCCACATACATTAAACCCCGTTATCACAGAGTAAGGCTCATATTACTCTTAACTGTGGAAACTGTTCATCCTATCTAACTATTCATTGTGTTAGGACAAAAATTGTTGTTAGTATCAGTTTGTACTTTATAATTAAACTAAATTATTCTAGTTCGTCAGTGTGGTGCTCAAATATTAGCTGCAAAAAAGCCTACCTTCCCCATAATCACGATTTGCAGCCTCATTCTCAATATATTTGGGATCACCTTCCGGATAATCATTCCTCCAGTTACTCTCCACATTCTCATCATCATCATCATCGCCGTACACGAATTCATCCTCAACCTCATCACCTTCCCGCTCATTCATAAAGTCGTTGTTGAACGCTTCAAAAGTCAGGTCCCGTTCAAACTGCCTGAAGTCAAAGTCCCGACTGTTGGTATAGTAGATGTCGTATACATAATCCTCTTCCGCTTGGGATGCTGTGACAGTTTCCCGTACCAGTGGCTCTGAGTTGCAGGTTATCTGTTCTGATGCACTGGCTGCCTAGAAAAAAATTGTCAGTAAGTACTGTACAGTCCACTACATATTCATTCATTCCATGTAATTGACCCATGTCATGTGAAAATGGGTCTTTTTATTTGAAAAGCCTAACTCCAGACTAGCATGCACATTTGCACAGACTGGTCAGCAGGTACGGAGTCGGCTAATGAGACTGCAATACCTTGCATGACTTTTGAGCAGACAGGGCTGTTCCTGACCAATCTGTGGCTACACAGGCCACATATGGAATAAGACCAATTTTCATCAGACACAGCTATATTATATATTATGATGTAAAACATGCTTGAATTTAATCATGTAATAAACTTCTAGTAACATTATTCATTGTAACTTATTACTAATGGTTGTAACCATATTATTTGAGGATGTTAAAAAAAACTTTATTTATTTAAGTTTGTAAAAGGAAAATACATGTAGTTCGAACAGGCTTTTTTTGTAGCAATTAAATTATGCTCTTGTAACAAATACTTACAGAAGACATTCCAGTATCTGCAACATCTGCTACGACATCAACAAGATTATAAACTTTTCCACATGGACCACCATTTTCTATGGACTCTAACATACCCTGATCTTGATTGCTATTATGTGCCCCATTTTCAGACAAAACACCATCACAAGTCTTTTTCTGAGTTTCACTGATAACTTTTGAGCACTTTGCAGCTTTCCCGACATTTGTACGGACATAACTGCTTACAATGTCACTAGTTTCTTTATCATCATTGTTTGACACCTCACATTTATCGCAGACTAGAGATGTGACTCTATCATTTTCAGAAGAATTCACTGAAATGTTAGAAGATGCTGTGGCGCCATCAGTCAATGCTTTCTCAGACAGATCATCGAGCTTATTAAGTTCTAGAGCTCGCTGCCTTGCCACAACTTTATACCGATTTTTCTGGGATGCCTGAAAGCAAATATAAATTGCACCTTCACTAAAGACATAACAAATGAGTCGCGCTCTGGGAAAACGGGGCTGAATGTATGTGCATAAAGTTTCATCCCAGATTAGCCTGTGCAGTTTACAGGCTAATCAGGGACAAAACTTTCCGATAGACTGGATTTTTTTAGAAAAGACTTCCTTAAACAAAAAATTCCATAAAAGCAGACAGTGTCTTCCCTTATTAACCTGTGACAGCACATGCTCATCTGGGACAACACTTAATGCACATGAATTAAGCCTCATTTTCCCAGAGCGCCGCTGAAATTCAGGATAATACAGGTTTACATTTTAGCCAAGGTGTTTAAAACATATTCAATGCAAATCTAAATCAAAATGCATTTGGAGAAGTACACACTTTTATCCACACATATTAAATGTTTTTTATTAGACAAACTAACAAAATGTGTAAAGCTTTCATTTAATTCAGAACACATTAATACTGCATTTGTTAAAGTCAGCAACAGTATACAAGGAATTTACGACTATCAGTTACCTGAGTGGCATTTTGCCGTGCCTGACTCCTCACATTTCCAACAATATCAATCTGCTGTTGACGGAATTCTTTTTCCAGTTTCTCTTTCCGAATAGCATCTCGAACATGTTTTGAAATTCCATCTTCCTGCAAAGATACCGGTACATAAATAAAACATTAACAACACTTTTAAAGCTTACAATATTTAAGTTTCATCAAGATTGGTTACAGATTGACTGAAAGTTTTTGAACGGACATGATTTATTGAAGCCCAAGATACATTAATTTGTCAAATTTGGTGTACTGTTAATTTAAGGGTCATAATTCAGAAGTGCTTCATGCAATCTGGTTGGTTATCGAACTTGGCCGAGATATTATGCTCACAAACATTATTACTTAGTTTCATAATAATAAGATGTAAACTTTTTTAAACATTGAGCGGACATAGAGGGAGAATAGCCATAGAAAGATGTCTGGAAAATAATTAAAGAGGAAAAGTTGAATTATTTTAAAGAATTTTTTCAAGTGCGCGATCATTTGAGAACAAATATTGTAAGAGCTTCCTTGGCATTCCGGAAATTTGCGCTCGGTACCCATTTTGTTCGGTCTTTTATTTATCGATTTTTGATTGTTTAGCGGCTGGCACGGACATGGACAGTAACTTACGAAAACGATTCGCATATCCAAAAATCGTACAATTCTACGCAAATGTCCGCCATCTTGAAATTTTAAGTGATCCATTAGCAAAGTAAAGCACTGCAATAGCATATTGTAAAGCAATATGTAAACCGAATTATGTACTGATTACATATTTGCTAGGTTAGTTTACTAGTAACTTGTTTTCATTTTCTACAGTGAAACGATATGCATTAAGCACATTTTATTTAATGTGCAAAATACGCACATGTTTTCGGACAGTCGTATTCGGATACAGTATGATTCGTCAATTTTAATTTATTTTCGATGTTCTGTATAACATTTTTTTTAGAATGACAATACACATGCGGTGATACGGATGGTCTGGTTTATAATATTTTGCATTGTTCTAGAAAGACTATAAAAAAAGTACAATAAGTTATGGCTCAGGGGGTTTCCCTCATACGGGCTCCCGACCCCCGGCTTAATTTTCCGTATTTCAAATTTGGGTCAATTGTCACCCCTGGAATTAACAAAAGAAACATGTAACCAAACAACTTATAGACTTAAAAAAAAAAACAACACTAAGTAGTAATGGAGCACCAAACAACATAACACTTAACTTCGCAAATGTATTGGGATATATAGATTTGTACATTATGTTTCAGTCCTATGAGTCCCACACCGGTCCTGCAAGTTATCTAAGTCAACAGGACCGGATGTCCTTTGGACTTCAAATGCTTTTGGGAATGTCTGATGAACAATACACAAACGAGGAAATATTTCATAATAACGTATCAAGCTCTAGTGAATTACAATATTCAGGGCTCAGCCTAGGTTCAAACTTGAGAAAGAAGTGACTTCTCCCGCCACTGAAATTAGGGAGAAGTGAGGCCACTTAAAGGAGAAGTTGTTTATGTTCGGCGTTTCATCAAATCTTTACTTGTTTTATACTCCTCATTACACCAAGCCCATCATCATCAAACAACTCATATTTTCAAATTTAATAACATCCTTTCATATTAAGTCACAAAAAGCAATGCCTACACATAAAACAAGTTTTCATGTGCATCATAAAAATTAACAGTACTTTAATATTATCATTGACAATACATCAAGGGTTACCATATTTACATTAAAATGTAAATGCTCATATTACGTCACAAAAATCAATGCAAGCAAATAAAACAAATTTCCATGTGCATCATAAAAATCAACAGTACTTTAATACTAACATTGACAATACATCATGATTCCCCATATTTACATTATAATGTACATGCTCATATTAAGTCACAAAAATCAAGGCATACACTGAAATAAAACACATTTCCATGTGCATCATAAAAATCAACAATACTTTAATATTATCATTGACCAGTGCCTTCCACAGGAATATATTCAGGCGCCCCGGGCCGATCGGGGGTGGTTGCGGGAGGGGTGTCCCCACCCGACGTTGATTTTTTTTTAATTTAACGTGTCAATTGACGTTCTGTGGTTCGTTATAACTCTTAGAAAAACAGCGTCAAAAGACGAATTGGTGCGCTATGTTATGACTCTTCAAGAAAAACCCACCAGCTATAAAAGTCATTTATAAAGATATATGTTTTTATTGTTTTAAAACTTTCCCGCATATATACTTAAATCCAGACTTGAACAATTTACCAATACATCCGTATCAACCCGACTCTATTACTGCATACTTACTACTTTTCAAGTTTCTTTTCATTACCCGATAATCCCTTAAATTCCATTTTTAAAGCACTTTCTGGTAAATATTGACGATATAAGTTCTCAATAATTTCTTTAAAACAAACTTTGCCATTTTTCTAAAGTATCAAAAGTATCAAATAAATTTCGGCACAAGTGTCTATTTATAGATTTGAAAAATATTGCCACTGAACATGCGTTAATCCCCTGACGTGATCAGATGTGTGCTTGTTTATACAACGCTCAATACACGCACGCTTTCTATGCAAATGACGCGACGTTGTACATGCTGCACACTTTTCGCGCCGAGACAAAGGTCAACACAAAATAAATTATCACTGTTATAAGAAGCAAGAATCGGTTAACGTCGAGTTTAAATTTACCTTCGGAAGTGTATTTCGGATTACTAACGTGTTGACATTAACATTCGGGGGTGGGTTTCGGATTACAAATTTAATTATGCTCATTTGAGATTTCAACAACACATTAACAGTTGCGTTATGAATTCAACGATAATTTGTTAAAACGCTTTACGAGTCGAGTTAATGTTTTGCAGTATTATGCATGAAATGAACAACTTCCACGAGGATTACCGCCGTTTGCCATCATCAGTTTTCTAAGAAACTGACCAAGATTTCTGTGGCCTGTACGTCACGAGTCGTCTGCATGATTTAATTACAGGTAGTGCCTGCCTTGAGTGCGGTCACTCATTCAAAGCGCGCGCTTTCATTGGCCAATATTGATTTTCCAAAACAGCGATGCTCCGCCTTTAGGCGGGCTTTAGTTGGGTAAAGAGATACGTGACGTAATTGACAGAGGGTCGTAAATCAGCTCTCACAATTTTCGGCAAAGTCGATTTCGCTTTGATCTTAAGAGTTGCTAGTTGCAGTAACTGAAAAATATACACTGATCGGAAAATTTTCAGGCGCCCCGCGGACTCTGATTTCGAAATTCAAGCGCCCCGGGGAGGGACGGTTAAATGGCCTGTGGAAAACCCTG
>VMBQ01006636.1:5706-28862 GCA_007657795.1 Dreissena rostriformis | reverse complement strand
TTTTATTTAGTTCATATAGACACCGTTTTGGGCCAGTGTCAATATAAAAAGTTACTTCCGCCGAAATAAGTTTGGGAAAATGTTCTCTGTTAAACGCGGACGGGTTAGGAAACTTTCATAAACGGCGTGCGCGACCAATATTTTACAATTCGAAATGAGGCCCAAACCGTCGGGAAAAGACACTGTGAAGAGTATACTATCAGATTTAATAGCGCAAGTGGTGACAGATTCTGAAATATTCGGCTCAAGACACCGCTGCAATTCCGTGTGTTCAAAAACTTATAACATTGTGATTTCCACTGGCTTGTCATTGATGGGAGAGGGTTTGGCAATGTGAGTATGCTCTGAGACTGAAAGGCAGGAGTCTTGAAACTGGTTGAAACAAAATGACTCCATCATCCATTTGTTAATATACAATTAATACAAATATTTACAAACAACCATTGTCACTGTGAATTTATAACGACTTAATTGGAATAAGAATTGCTTGGAATTATTAATATCCAAAAATGAAGATCTAATCTGATCCAGAAATATATGTGCGTTTTGATCAAATTGTAAAAAACTAATTGACAAATAGTTTTGAAGGAAAAAACTAATTGTTACAAAAAGCTTGCAGTGAAAACTAATTGACCCAAAATCTTATCTGTTGCCCTGTATGTTTATCACAACTAGTCACTGTTATCTTGTCTGACAGCTGATTACAACTGAACAAGTCCAATATACGAATTCATCTTGAGTAATGTATAAATTGGTAATTTTCTTTTTACTTTTGTATTCCTCGATTTTAATTTAATATTGCGACATATATTGACATATCGCGAAAACTTATAAAAAATAACAATTTTTATTTACTTTTGATCCAACAGTCCCAGCATATTTGAACACATTTCCGTCCTTTTTTGTATGTTGTGTGAAGTCTTCATTGCTGTTTTGTCTCCGCTTTTTGGTGGCTAAATAGAGAACTTGTAGTGGATCTTCGTTCCTTTTTCGTTTTAACCTGATCACGGTAGCCATTTTCTAAGTCGGTATGGCCTGTGAAGTAACGGTCAATTTCGAGTCGAACAGACGCGGAGGACCTCGGGTGGTTTTAAAACACAGCCTAATCAGTGTGTCACAGAATTCCTTACTTACTGTTCTCTCAAAAGTTGGTACATATTTTATTACCGGGTAGATCTGCAATTTCAAGCTCATTGTGTTTTGGAACGGGGCTCAAACACAGGTCGCATAAGTTAGAGGCGCATGTAACAATCACTGCATTAACCGGACAGTCCCAACACACCTTTTTAAAACAGATGCAAATTTTACTACTAAAACTATCATCGAGACATTGCATCCACATTTCTTCCTCTATGAAACTATCTAGTGTATCCTCGTACAGGCACATGGACTGTACTTCCGCCTTGGGGCTTTCGATTATTGATCAGCTAACAATTGTGCGGTGAAGATTGTTCCACAGACGGCTGGTGTGTAGGAAGAATAATATCTCTTTCACCACCCGTCGCATAATAATCATGTGTGATTGCAGCGACGTACGATGTAGATGTAGATGTAGATCTGGATACAGAAGGGGACAAGGTAGCAGAGTCCGTATCCTCGAACAAAACGGATGTGATGTGGACATTAACCAGAGTGAACAATGCGGTACACCATGGCTACCATAAACTGGGTCCGATGTTCTTGGAGGGTCGGTCAATCAAGTTGTTGTAGCATTGATGTAACACTGAAGATTCTCGCCAATATGCACTGAATCATCTCTAGTTTTTTTCTTATTTTAGCGTTTGTTTATTTGTTTTATTATTTTGGTCTTAATGCAACTCGATCAACACATAAAGGTTATCTCGTGCCATTTACAAATGATGGTGTGAACGGGTCTCGGATGATTGCCTCGTATTCCATATCAAATACATGTATGTATCCTCAGTCCGTTACAACCATTCAACTGTTCAGTGAAGCATACACCGTCTGGTGGCCTAGACTTTACGACTTCGTGTTATATTTACTAGTATAGTATACTGCTTTTGGTATTTTAACTAGACACACCAGTCTGTAATTATACAACACCGCCAAATAAACAGTATGTGCCGCCCATAATAGTATATGGAATGACGAATGGGTACGGTGTGGGCATGTTTGCTGGGCAATTAGGATAAACAAAAGGAAACTATTGAATGTATTTATACATAAATAAATAACTAGTCATGCAGAAGAATTGTGAAATATGACAATGTCAAATCACTGATGATGCACCATCATTAAAAAAAATCCCGGACGAATTTCCTTAGTTTTAATGTTACTTTGATGCCGATTAAGTTTCTTCATAACACCGATGTACATTGTATTTGTAATTGACCGTGCCATGGCGGTAACCTCAGAATTAATCATTTTGTTGGTGTACTCCTACTTGTGTCTGCTGTGTACTGTATATGTTGTCATCTGTACGTTACCATGTGTATCATTATTGATGAGTCAATAATCAGTCACAAGAAGTGCATGTAGTGTCGTGTTTTAGGTCATTTGCCTTAAATGAAAGACTAGCGGATTCAACAAGAATTTCTCTCCAGATATAGTTTTTAACGAGTTTCATAATTCATATGGAATACTTAAGGCTTATATACCAAACGTGGTATCAAACTTTTTGTCGGGAAGCCATCGGTTCAGTTATTGGAGATAATAATTCAGCTCGAAACTGATCATGGTCACGGCAACTTTAAATAAACGATGTTTAGCGTAGACATATGCAGCGAAGACGTGTAGCTCAATCTACAACTAAGTCGTTGACAAGTTAATTTCATTGTACTATTATTAATGCAGACGTATAACGATGTACAACGATATTTAACAGAAAGTCAACTGTTATATTCGTTTAATGTTTGTTTTACAGTAAATAATATTTTTATGACATACATATTTTCGATTCCACGAGCCCAGCCGTAAGCCTACACGTTCGAATAAAATACCCAGTCTTCAATCTGAATTGAACTTTTTTACGCATAATTTAGCTTGCCTTATATACAACACCAGACGGTTGTCTGACGAGTGTATACTTAAAGCAAATACTGTATTTTTTCTGCAGAAACATCTATTAATGAATACGTTGAAGGATAAAACTCGGGCGGTTATACATCACCAGCAATAAGTAAATAGCTAAAGTAGTACATTTGCCTTCACATTATGAAAAAATATATAGGCACTGTTAGTAAAGCACGGACTATCAGAATAACCATCTGTCAGTGAACACGCGCATATCGGAAGCATCAAGGTCAGTCACATAGATCCAATATTAGCCCCTAGATATGTACGTTATGGAGTACGGATGAATCAACTGATGCAATATACCGGTATTTTCATTTTCTTAATTGAAGACTATGCACTACACGTTAAGGAGTGTGACTACGTCACAAGTGAGATATGTGGGGTAAATAGTTTATTTATAGTTCACTACCTGTTGTTAACGACCGATAAAAGTGTAACATGTCGCTTAGGGCAGATTTATGTCTTCCAATGCGACTTATCGTTGATGTATTTGACTTCAATAAATACATGTCATTGCATCTACCACAAACAGTACAGAGAGGACAGTCATCGTGAATTGCATCGGTTGGCAAAGAAGTGTGTCAAATATGCATTGGATTTTAAATTTGTATATAGAATACATTATTTGAACATATAAAGCATTTCTGTACATTACATACACCTTTATTCAAGAACCTTTACCAATCCGTATATGTACCTGGTGTATTTAAGCATTCAATTTCATTTGTTGGACGTGGAGAAAACGAACAAATGGGAATTGTTTCAGGAAAGCATAGGTACGTGAAAGCAAAGGTACGTGATTTAAATAAAGCTGTATAGTAGATGCATATGAATGTAAGTGATCAAATAATTGATAGATTAGTATGGATTTGGGCTTGTAATGAAATAATACAGTATTATTACACTGTGATATTTTAAATTCACATACTTTCCCCGTGAAAAAAATGATGAGTTCGCGCCTTTTTCTCGAGCATTGTTTATTATAGTATGTTGCATGTTTAAGCTGATCCTTTTTTTCAAATCAAAATGTGCAATTAATCAAATGACATTTTACATTTAAAAAACGTATGTCAGTAAATAACATTCTATCAAAATTTGATTGATTTACCGACAATTTAATTAAGATTTTATTTTTAGAAGGTGTCACGGGTTAGAAATGTTGTGAAGCGCATTTGTGAAATCGAATGAAATGTACTTAAAACAAACATAATAATTAAAAACTTTTTTGTACAAGAATTTAAGAGAGATTGTTATTCAAATTAATTTGGCCAAAGCGTGACGGGAAATATAATTTTGAGACCGTACTGACCCTATCGTAAGAACATCAACCCGATTACCCCCCTTAGTATGACATTTACCATGGATATTAAAAATATATGTAAACATATTTTCAATTCTATTACGTATGTTATGCATGCCCTTTGATAGTTGTTTTTGGTAATCGTCGCTGGACAAGATTGGTTAGCTATAAGAAAAAGTTTCACAATTTATTCCAAATACAGTTTCATCCACCTCCAACTTCCAAGTATAGACTAGAGTAACTTCAAATTTAATTTTAATTTGCTTAATTATGCCCCCCTTCGAAGAAGAGGGGGTATATTGCTTTGCTCATGTCGGTGGGTCGGTCTGTCTGTCAGTCTGTCGGTCCGTCCACCAGATGGTTTCCTGATGATAACTCAACAACGCTTAGGCCTAGGATCATGAAACTTCATAGGAACATTGATCATGACTCGCAGATGACCCCTATTGATTTTGAGGTCACTAGGTCAAAGGTCAAGGTCACAGGTCAAGGTCACAGTGACTGGAAATAGGAAAATGGTTTCCGGATGATAACTCAAGAACGCTTACGCCTGGGATCATGAAACTTCATAGGGACATTGGTCATGACCGGCAGATGACCCCTATTGATTTTCAGGTCACTAGGTCAAAGGTCAAGGTCACAGTGACCTGAAGCAGTAAAATGGTTGACTGGAAATAGGAAAATGGTTTCCGGATGATAACTCAAGAACGCTTACGGCTGGGATCATGAAACTTCATAGGGACATTGGTCATGACTGGTAGATGACCCCTATTGATTTTGAGGTCACTAGGTCAAAGGTCAAGGTCACAGGTCAAGGTCACAGTGACTGGAAATAGGAAAATGGTTTCCGGATGATAACTCAAGAACGCTTACGCCTGGGATCATGAAACTTCATAGGGACATTGGTCATGACCGGCAGATGACCCCTATTGATTTTCAGGTCACTAGGTCAAAGGTCAAGGTCACAGTGACCTGAAGCAGTAAAATGGTTGACTGGAAATAGGAAAATGGTTTCCGGATGATAACTCAAGAACGCTTACGCCTGGGATCATGAAACTTCATAGGGACATTGGTCATGACCGGCAGATGACCCCTATTGATTTTCAGGTCACTAGGTCAAAGGTCAAGGTCACGGTGACTCAACACAGTAAAATGGATTCCGACCACCACCACCACCACCTTTCCGACCACCACCACCTTTCCGACCACCACCACCTTTCTGACCACCACCACCTTTCAGACCACCACCACCACCTTTCCGACCACCACCACCACCTTTCTGACCACCACCACCGACACCACCACCGCCACCGTTCAGTGACAAAAAACGTATTCACACAATGGCTGCCACTACAACTGACAGCCCATATGGGGGGCATGCATGTTTTACAAACAGCCCTTGTTTAAGTGTCAAAACATTTTCTGCCACTACATTTCTCTTGTTTGTCTTTAACGCATGTTGTTGAAAAAACAATACGCAACATGTCTTAACTGTTGGATTCATGTAGCTATTTGGCATAAAAAGTTTTACCAAGCATGCTGGGTCTTGTCAGTACTATAACATCACTTAGCTAGAAACCTGTTTAAAAGTTTATAATTCCATTTATAATGGCAAGTAACAATGTGTTTGTGGTAGCCACAAATAGTCTTTGATTTGCATAACAACATTGATTTGATGATTGGTACTTAACAATTGCAAAGACATTCTATTTGGAATTACTGGATATTTCAGTATCATTTTATTCACAACAATGTTAAAATATTAAAATAGTATACAAACATGTACTGGTACTGTGAAGTGATCAGAAATAAATGCATCTCAAGTGCAATGACAGGTAAATGTGCAAAAGCTCTACACTGCCTGAATGACTCGGACATATGGTATGTTTGACTGTTTATAGTTGAAACTGAATGTTACAAATATTCCTGAAGGACAGTATATTTCAGTGTAGTCAGATTATTCACTTGGTACTTCATTGTAGCTAATGTCTTCCACAATATCTTGCACCTTAACAGCGATGAGGAATGAGGATGCCACTAATTACTTATGCTTACAAGATGTGTTTTTTTACTTTGTACTTATAATATTTTAGTGTTGACCTTAGTTTTGTTAAGTTTGAAATATTTACATATTAACATTCATTTCCTTTTGTTATTTTCAGTTCATTGATGAAAGCATCATTGCTTAGTAATGATGGCCACATGATGTCCAGCTGAATAAGATTGCAGATAGGGAAATAAAGACATCTGATATTTATAAGAGGCTATGGGGCATGCCAACATCTGATGCTTTAGAATTCAAAAACTGGATAATACAGCCAATATGAAATGGAAACATCTGCTTATCATATAATGCCTGACATGAAGACTGAAACATCTGATGACCATGTTACACAAACTATGGAAATAGAAACATCTCAAATTATGCAAAATGATAACATGCCCACTTCTGATGGACCCACCACTTCTGATGGACCCACCATAGAAATGAAATCATTGAACAGAATTCACAAAAACAGCTCAATGAAAAAGCAGCGTTCATATTATTGCCCATTCTGTGACAGAGTTGATAAACACAAAGGGAATATGAGACAGCACATCCGGTCCCATACAGATGAACGGCCTTTTAAGTGTTCTTGTTGTGACAAAGCTTACCGTAAGTCATCTGATCTGAAAAAACACCATAGGCGTGTGCATTTAGGTCAAGAACAAAAGTCTCAGCTTTTGAAATTTAAATGTGATATATGCCCTAAAGCATTTTCTGCTAAAGGTTCATTAGACAGACATCTTCGCTCACATTTCAATGAATACGTGTTCAAATGCAATCTCTGTGATATGAGATTTAGGCTTGACTCTACATTCAATAGGCACAAAAAGACTTTCCACCTATCACCTGATCAAATGAATAAATGCGATATTTGCAACAAAACTTTGAAAGGTTGCAAGTCAGACTTGAAAAAACATATGAAAACCCATTTGAAAGAGACCAATAATTTGCACCGTCTTAAAAAGAAATCGGCAAACATGCAGCAAGACCACACCGATACTGTGATAGTAAAGGAAGAGCATGATACTGACAATGAAATCCAAGGCAACAAAATAGAATGTCATGTCGACATTGAACATACAAAAAGTGGGAAAGCTGACACACAGCAAGATTCAGCTTCCACATTTGATGCGGAGGTGACTTTTAAGGCAGTTGTCGAGTTGAGTAATGGATGTACGAATGCTGCATCTACTTCATCACAAGTTCAAGATTCAGAACATGCAAGAACATCCTCTGAAGAGGATGCGTCAGTTGCATATGATAGCTGTGACAGTAACGATTTCAATTCAGATACCGAAGATGAGGCTGCAATTGATATTGAATGAAATTAATAAATTGTGCATGATATAGGAACATTTATAACCTTCAACATTTAGTCATTACCTCGTTTGTTATTTTTTTATTTATTGTTTCGTTTATTAATTCATTTTATTGTGCACCCAGCATCTAAAGATGTAGCAATTTGCCTGTTTTTTTGTTAGTTTTTTTCTGGTCGTTTGTCTTTTTGATGTTAACCCAGCATAACATAGTTCTTCTAATATCAATTATTCTTCTTACAAAGCTTTTATACATGCATAGAATTTGTCTTTAAATACTATCAGCGCACCAACATCAGCTTACCTCATTTTGAGTTGACTTTGACATACTCTTGAACTAAGAAGGTCCAAATTCTTAACCCTTTGTATGCTGGGAAATTTGTCGTCTGCTAAAATGTTGTCTGCTAAATTTCTAAAATTAGCATTTTCTTTGATTTTTTTTCAAAGAATACTATCAGAATAGCAAACAGTTTGGATCCTGATGAGACGCCACGTTTTGTGGCGTCTCATCTGGATCCAAACTGTTTGCAAAGGCCTTCAAAATCCGGTTCCAGCGCTCAAAGGGTTAGTCATCCCAAAATGACATATGTTGTCTATTTGATTTGCTACAAAGCTTTGATACTAGTACAGATGTTATCTCTGAACAATCTCAACACACTCACAACACCTGACCTAATTTGACCTTGAAATTAACCTACTCTTGGAATAACTTAATATTCAAATTGTCCAATTAATCAAGCAAATGACAAGGCTTTCACTTGTGGCTTATCCGTTTATTGAATGCATCATCTTTTTTTATATTAAATTTTAATACTGTTTTATCATGCATTGTACTTTATTATTTTGAGTATTGATTATGTACAGAGTATATCCATTGCATACTGCTAAAGTTGTATCCTTAATCCAGTATTTGCTACATTTTTTGTTTCCCACAGGTTATAATTATAAAATCTTAATTATTTCAGAACAAGTTTCACTCTTTTCTGATATATTTCGCCTTAAAAGGCTTTTTCAAAGTTTGTTTTTACAAATTAACTACATTTTCTTTTATTTCATAATTATTCATTTTGTATTGTAGTTTTAAGCTTCAATCTGGTCAAAACTATTTGATTTCATTGTTAATAAAGACTTCATTGATGTAAATTGTATATGTCAGTGTAATTGTTAGAAGATTGTACATTAAAAGGGCTTGACATTAACAGTAGTCAGACTTATTCAAATAAAATATTTTATTCATTGAGCTTCTATTTTATAATAATATGCCATTAGTTTGTAGTTCTTAACTTTGTGTATTTAGATTGCAAGGTCTTAGGACAATATTATAGTCAAGATAAGTGAACATTTGGCCAGTAGTGTGACAGGATTAGTGAATGTTAAAGTTTTTATCATGCCTTATCATTTATTTATGAAAGTATTTTTATTTGTGATAGTTTAGTTTGTTTTATTCTTTGTACATAAGTATATAAGTTAAAATTATATATTATGTTTTAAAATAAAAATAAGTTATTGGGCACCTAATCTTGTATTTTTTTTTTGTATGTAACTGAGCTGCGAAAATCACCTTTAATTTAAAAAAAAAAACAACAGCGATGTTGAAAGCATGTAGATTTCTCTCTTTTCATGTTTACGTAACTTTGCAGAATGTATTAATTGGTTGCCAGCACATTTATACTTAAAACAACTAAGAACAGAATAACTTAATGGTATTAAGTTAATATTGGAAGGGTACAATATGATCGCCCTCGGCCACCTATCCATAACTAACAGATATGGTCCTAGGTTAAAGTGTTGAATGTTCTCACTTTTAACTCGTTGACCAATACCTAGTTGATCGGTGTGTTCCTTTCCTCCTGAATAACCAGCATACCTTTCCGGGAATCATAGGTCAAATATCATGGTCTGTGCATTTAATACTTCATTTTACAAGCACCTATGACCTTAACCCGCTGACATCAAAATCCATAGGCGTATTCCTTTTTTCTCAAGTGGCAAGCATACCAGTTTGAATGATTGTAGGCTTACATTCCTTCTGGTGAAATAGTGCAAACACGAATTCATTATTAAAGCCCATATCACTTTGTTCTTTTATCAGTAGGTCTCAAAATCAACAATGGACATCTCCTCTAACGTAACCAGATGATAGAAGGTTTAAGCATTTTCAAAATATATGTGAAAACGAATTTCATCTTAGTCACTATCCCATTTATTGACAAACTTCCTACTTGTGAAATACTATTCAATAATCTTACATAAATAAACAATATAGCCGTGTTACGAACTAACAACGCCATTATGATAAAATCACTCTGTAATGAAATTGCGACTTTTTAGTGAAGCAGATAAAACTACCGGCCCAGACTTTCAATATTCTTGTTCAGTTTACTAGTTTGTCATATTGACTTTGGTTTTTAAGTAGACAAACCGTGTAGAAGTTGTGCTTTACAAACACACATACTATGACAAACACACATACTATGACAAACACACATCATACAATGACAAACACACAGCATACCATCACAAACACACAGCATACTATCACAAACACACAGCTTACTATTGCAAGCACTCAGAATACTATTATAAGCACATGTAATTTGATTTGAACCTACATCATTTCCATGAAACACACAGCATACCATGACATACACACAGCGTATCATCACAAGCACAAAGCATACCATGACAAACACACCGCATACCATGAGAAATACACAGCATACAATGACAAACATACAGCGTATCATCACAAACACACAGTGTATCATCACAAACACACAGCGTATCATCACAAACACACATCATATTATCATAAACACACATCATATCATCACAAACACACAGCATATCCTCACTGCATACCATCACAAACACACAGCGTATCATCACAAACTTACAGCATATCATCACAAACACACAGCGTATCATCACAAACACACAGCATATCATCACAAACACACATCATATCATCACAAACACATCATATCATCACAAACACACAGCATATCATCACACACACACATCATATCATCACAAACCATAGCGTATCATCACAAACACACATCATATCATCACAAACACACATATCATCACAAACACACAGCATATCATCACAAACACACAGCGTATCATCACAAACACACATCATAACACACACACACATCATATCATCGCAAACACACAGCGTATCATCACAAACAAACATCATATCATCACAAACACGCATCATATCATCACAAACACACATCATATCATCATAAACGCACAGCGTATCATCACAAGCACTCAGCATACCATGACAAACACACCGCATACCATGAGAAATACACAGCATACAATGACAAACATACAGCGTATCATCACAAACACACAGCGTATCATCACAAACACACAGTGTATCATCACAAGCACTCAGCATACCATGACAAACACACCGCATACCATAAGAAATACACAGCATACCATGACAAACATACAGCGTATCATCACAAACACACAGCGTATCATCACAAACACACAGCATGCCATCACAAACACACAGCGTATCATCACAAGCACTCAGCATACCATGACAAACACACCGCATACCAGGAGAAATACACAGAATACCATGACAAACACACAGCAGACCATGACAAACACTCAGAAGACTATGGCAAGCACACAGCAAATCATCACAAGCACACTGCATACCATCGCAAACACACAACATACCATCACAAACACACTGCATACCATCACAAACACACAACATACCATCACAAACACACTGCATACCATCACAAACACACAACATACCATCACAAACACACATAATACCATCACAAACACACAGCATACCATCGCAAACACACAGCATATCATCACAAACACACAGCATACCATCACAAACACACAGCATTTCATTGCAAAAACACAGCATACTATGGCAAGCACACAGCATACTTTTATAAGCACATATCATATGATTTAAACCCACATCATTTCAATGAAACATTCGATATATCTCATTGGTCAACAGGAGGCAAATGAGGCGTTCCAAACAAATGGTTACACTGTGGGCATGTTTGCTGGTAAGTAGGCTAATCATAAGGAAACAATTTAAGTTAATTATACCTTACTAAATAACTGGTCATGAAGAAGAGTTCTGAAATACGGGAATGCCAGATCACTGATGATGCAGCATCATTACATAAAATATTATTTCGTTTTGGATGAATTTCTTTAGTTTAAATGTTATTTTGATGCCGATTCGTCTTGAATAAAATTATACGAATATAAAATCGCTGGAACGGAAAAGTGTCGTAGATCTAGCTTGTGAATACAAAGCTGTATAAAGTGTGAGCAATGCATAGATCCACCGTGCTAAGTCACTTTTGTAAAAGTTTATCAATATACGGACCCGCAGCCAATAAGAGTAGTTATGACATACGGATAATTTGTAGAAAACAAATGAATAAGTGTAACATTTCGGTCAACATAGTACTAGTATTAATTTTAGGATATAATAAACTAGTAATACCATTGCTTTCGATTATAAGTATATGTAATATAAAGTGCATAAATATCCAGCAATGTTATATGACACTTTACACCATTAATTATTACGTCTTCGTCCTTCGATGCTTTACCAAGATCTGGAATATGAAATACATGTACCAGTACAACTATATTGCGCTGTGTTAAAAAATATCTACAAGAATAGGTACATTTACTTCATTTAATCTTTCATCAGGAACATTTCCTTTGGTTTCTCTAGTCATTTTTCATCTAGTGAGTAATTAAGTTGCAATTTATTAAATCGGTAATATATGTTTATTGCCGTTAAATATGAATTAGAAAACCACGAGGTTTATGTGTATATGTGTGTGTTTTGTTCTGGGGTTATTGTGAGGTTCAGCGTGCCGTTAAACCGATTTCAAATAATGACTTCAACGTTTAACCAATTTTATTATATTAATGTACTGTATATGTTGCCAATTGCACGTTACCATGTGTATCATTATTAATGGGTCAATATCCAGCCACAAGTATCGCGTGTATTGTCGTGTATTAGGTCATTTGTCTAAAATGAAAGATAAGCGGGTTTAACAAGAGTTTTCTTTCCAGATAATGTTTTTGAAGTTTCATAATTGTTATATATTACATAAGGCTTATATACCAAAAGTAGTCATCTCTTTATGACAGAAAGCCATCGGTTCAGTTACTGGAGATAATAGTTCATCGTGAAGGAAAGTTCCAAACTGATCTTGGTCGCGTCAACATTTATTAAACGATGTTTAGCGTATATGTATGTAGCTAAATTCACAACTGAGTCGTTGAGAAGTTAATTTCACTTTGATATTATTAATGCAGACATATAACGATTTTTAACAGAAAATCGTTGAGTACGTCAATTTGGTCAATATCCGGTTTCTGTTTTTTTTTTTTAATAAATAATATTTTTCTGACATACATATTTTCGAATTTACGAATCCAGCCATAAGCCTAAATGTCCAAATAAAATACCCAGTAATCTGAACTGAACTATTTTACACAGAATTTTGCTAGCTTTATATACTAAAACACACGGCTATCTTACAATTGTATAATAAAAGCAATGGCTTGCATTCAGAAACATAAATACATACGTTTACAATAAAACTCGGGCGGTTATTCATGGCCACCAAAAAGTACCGGTAAATAGCTAAATAATTGCATTTGCCGTCACATTATGACAAATTAAACAGGCATTGTAATTAGAGCCTGGACTATCAGAATTATCATCTGTCAGTGAACACATGCATTGCGGACGCATCAAGGTCAGTTAAATACATCCAGTATTAGCCCCAAGATATGTTATGGGGTATAAATGAATCAACTGATGCAATCTACCGATATGCTGATTCTTTCTTAATTGAAGACTTCACAAAGTCAATTAAAAGTTCACAACCTGCTTTTCGCGACCGATAAAAGTGTCGCCTATGGCACATTTCTCTCATCCGATGCGACTTGATATATTTGAATTCAATAAATAAACATTATTTCATCTACCACAAACAGTACAGAGAGAACTGTGTTACATCGCTGGACCAAAAATTAAGTGTGTCATATATGGATTGATTTTTATTTTATTTTTTAATATTGAATACATTTAAATGTATCAACACATTTATACCGGACCCTATGCCAAACGTGATTTGTACCTGGGGTATTTAAGCATTAACTTGCATTGTTAACACAGAGAAAACAAACAAAATGGATTTGTTCCAGGAAAGCAAAGGTGCGTGTATCAATTTTTATTTATAATTTTTGTTTTATAAATACTCTAAACTTAAATTTAATTAAAGCTTAATTTTAGACGCATATGAATTTTAGTGATCAAATAATTGATAAATAGGCTTTTGAGTTAAAATAATACACTTAATAGTACACATCATATTTTACATTCGCGTACTTTCCTCGTGAAAAAAGGATGAAATCGCGCGAATGCATACAGTACAGAATGTCTCGTGCAATAGCAGCTCTATTATTAGGGCTCTGCTCGACACTATAACACTACTTGAAATATATCCAGTAATGTTTTTAATATAGGAGTACGATCTTACAATCAAATCATTGGGTATCCGGTCATTTCTCCCCCTGGTCTTTTCTCCCCCTTGGACATTTCTCCCCTTAGTCTTTTCTCCTCCCAGTATATTTATACTGGGGGGATTAATCTGCTACTTTTAACACTTCTATTGATATATTTTATTGGTCACTTATTGAATTATCAATGTTAATTCAATCAGTTTAAATGAATAAAAAAACATATATAATTATTAACATTTACTATATACAAATTATTTACATATTTACTGCACAACACATATTTTTACTGCACTGATTCACATTTTTACTGCATTGATTCACATTTTTGCTGCACTGATTCACAATCACATCATATATATCACTGGTACTCAGCGGCATCATACACCCTACTTATGATCTTCAGCAGTTCAGTGGACTTGATCTTCTGTTCAGAATAGTCATTCCATGTGTTCCATATCTTGGTGTCCATGGTTCTGTAGACCTTTTTCTGAAGCCGACCAATTCCGTGCTGTAGTAAGTTGCTCGATGTCCAACTGGGCATCCTGTGCCTGCTTGCGGAGAGCTGGCACCAACTTGTAGAAGGTCAACGCACGGTTCCCACAATCACCGTTCAGACGGGTGTGCCAGCCCACCACATCATTATTAGTTCTTACCCTGCAAGCAATATGGGGTTATTTTACCTCGGGAGCTTCGGTCACACTGCTTAACATAAAAACTCTGCTGTACACATAAAAGGCAGTTAAAAGCAATGTGGTCAGCCCGATTTTACTGGGCTGACCCATATATACATAAGGAGACTTTGCAGCGTTGGTGCGGCGCTTTAATAAAAATCTAATTACATAACTGTGCAGATGCTTCATGTTTCATCATTAAATATTTTAAGTGTTACACTTCTATTTTGGATGTATAAACTACTCTGACCTTAACCAACAATTACATGCATTTTCGGTTGGTTTCTAGTTGCTTGATTCAATTTGTTACTGGAAAATTAACTTATGTGGTTGAATTGTAGGAATTGCTCTTTTTCAACCAGTCAGATTGAAACGAGTCATCATGAAATTAGTTGAGACATTTACCTGTTGCTGTTAGCAAGGCAAAATAATGGCGGTCGGTTTGTAAATGTAATAGACTATGCAGATGTTTAAATTGGTATTTAATGCATTTAGTTTATTTTAAACCTATTTATTTTAGCTCGATCACATTGAAAGCCTCAGTCTTATTGGAACGCTATTTTCCGTTTCCTTGGCCTTGAAGCAGTACTTGGTGTCTTTGATGGAGATCTAAAGAACCCATGACCTCCTGATCGCTAGGTGGAACTCATATCCATTACGCCACGGCGTATTTAATGCATTTGATATGTCATGCTCTTGTCCAAAATAATTAACATTAACTAAAATTTACACTTTCTGGTTTTGACCACAAAACAGTCTTTCTAAGATGAGATATTCCAGCAAATTTAGCGCTATGTTAAGAGTATCATTTAATTTGCATCAAAAATCTCATTCATTAGACTTGTTTATGATTTGTAATTGTTGGTCACTTCAACTCTTATTATTCGTGGGATCTTGAGTTAAATAATCGGAAGCTTGTTAAATTAAGTGTCAAAACAGTGTCTTCCACTGCCACTACATTACTCTTTGAGTCTTTTAAGAATGTTGTTGAAAAACTTTACATATTATGTTATAACTTTCTGCTACATGGACATTAATTAGGTATAATTATCGTCTTGTCAATACTTTACAATCTTTTCGGTAATAACCTTTCAGTGTAAAGGTTGATAATTCTACTTATAATGACTACGGATAGTAACAATTGATTCGTGGTAGCCATAAATAGTCGTTGATTTGCAACATTGAAAACAACATTGATTTGATGATTGGTACCAATTGCAAATACATTGTAGTGGGCATTATAACATACATGTATTTCAGTATCAGTGTATTCACAACAATGTGAATAATTTTAACAAAAAGTATTCTGGTAGTGTGAAGTGATCTCAAGTATTCTGGTTGTGTGAAGTGATCTCAAGTATTCTGGTAGTGTGAAGTGATCTCAAGTATTCTGGTAGTGTGAAGTGATCTCAAGTATACTGGTAGTGTGAAGTTATCTCAAGTATTCTGGTAGTGTGAAGTGATCTCAAGTGCAATGCCAGGGAAATTTGCAAAAACTGTACAATCCCTGAATGACTCCCACATATGACATGTTTTTACTGTAACCGAATGTTTGAAATGTTCCTGAAGCATGTAGTTTATTTCAGTGAAGTCAGTTTATTTTCTTAGAACTACATGGAAGTTAATGTGGCTTTGCTAAGCTGCAAGTGAAGATTCCACTGATCATTGATAGCATTGATGCTTACTACAGTATCTATGTTTTTACTATGCATTGTTTATATTTTGTTGTTGACCATATATAGGTAAAGTTTGAAATATTTACATTCCTAACATTCATTTTGTATTGTTATTTTCAGAACATAGATGAAAGCATCATTGCTTAGTAATGATGACCACGTGATGCTCAGGTGGATAAGATTGCAGATAGACATCTGATATTCATGAGAGCCTATGGGGACATGCAACCATCTGATGCTAAAAACTTGAAAAACTGGATAATAAAGCGAATATGAAAGTGGAAACAGCGGCTTATGATAAACTTGTAACACACAATATGGAGTCGGAAGCATCGGATGTTAAACAAATTATGGAACTAGAAACGTCTCAAATTATGCAAAATGATGACATGGTAACTTCTGATGATGGGCCCATCAAAGAAATGAAATCATTAAAGAGAAAGAATAAATATGGCTCAATGAAAGGGTGTTTATATTATTGCCCATTCTGTGACAAAATTGGTCATCACAAAAATAATATGAGAAGGCACATCCAGTCACATACAGATGAACGGCCTTTTAAGTGTTCTAGTTGTGACAAAGGTTACCGAAAGTCGTCTAGTCTGAAAGAACACCACAGGCGTGTGCATTTAGGTGAACCTGCGCGGAAACAAGAAAGAAAAAACAAGTCTCAGGTTCTGAAATTTAAATGTGAGATTTGCACTAAAGCATTTTCTCACAAAATTTCACTTGAAAGACATCTTCGCTCACACTTTAATGAATACGTGTTCAAATGCGATCTCTGTGACAAGAGATTTAGGCATGACTCTACATTCAATAGGCACAAAAAGACTGTCCACCAATCAGCTGTTCAACTGAATAAATGCCATATTTGCAACAAAACTTTGAAAGGTTGCAAGTCAGACTTGAAAAAACATATCAAAACCCATTTGAAAGAGTCCAATACCATGCATCGTCTTGAAAAGAAATCGGCAATCATGCAGGAAGACCACAAGGATACTGTGACAGTGAAGGAACAGCATGATGCTGACAATGATCTCCATAGCAACAAAATAGAATAAAAAGGTGATGCTTAACATACAAAAAGTGGGAAAGCTGACGCACAACAAGATTCAGCTACCAAGGTGACTTCATGTATTAATGCAGTTCTTGACTTGAGTAACGGATGTAAAAATGTTGCAGCTACTTCATTAAAAGTTCAAGATTCTGAATCAGGTCATTTCTCTGAAGAAGATGCACCAGTTTCATATGATAGCTGTGGCAGTAACGATTTCCATTCAGATACCGAAGACGAGGCTGAAATGGGTATTGAATGTAATTAATAAATTGTGCATAGTAAAAGAAATTCAAAATATACATCAATTTATTTAGTCAGTACCGGTACATAAGTCTTTTTTCGTTTATAATTCATCAATATAGTACAATATGTATCGAAGTATCGTTCATTTTTATGCCTTCATGTCCAGATGCCGCAAGGCATATAGCAATGGGCCTGTCCGTTTTTTTCGGAGGTCTTTCCTTCGTTTGTGCAACCGTCTGTCCGTAAAGGGTCAACCCAAAATTACCGGTACATGTTTTTCAATATTACAAAGCTTTCATACAGGCATGAATGATGTCCTTGAACACTGTCAACACTCAAACATCAACCAACCTCATTTTGACCTTGACATTGACCTGCTTTAGGACTTGGACTAAGGTCCAAGTTCTTGATTAACCCAAAAAGACAAATATCGTCTTATATCAATACCGCTTGCTACAAATCTTTGATACTTGTATGAATAATATCTTTGAAAGCTATCAGCACATGAAAGTAAGCGGACCTCATTTTGACCTCGACATACTTTTGGATCTGAGGTTCCAAATTATTGGTTAATCCAAAATGATGCATTTCGTCTAACATCAATACGGTTTGCTGCGAAGCTTGGATACTAGTGCAGACATAATCTATGAACACCCTCAACACTTACCTAACCTAACTAAAAGTGACCTTGAAACTGACCTACTTTTGGACTTATTATTCAAATGGGCAAATGATTGCATCAAATGTCAAGGCTTTCACTGGTGGCGTATCGAGGGGTGAACGGAAGACTGTTGTAACTCATATTAAATAAAGAAGGAGATACTGCAGTTTTCAGCCCTCGATATATGTAAATTGAATGCAGCATCTAGTTTTATTTTTACTAAAATTTGTATAACTGTTTAATTATATAATACACTTTATTATTTATACTATTGATTATGTATAGATTACATCCACTGCATACAGCTCACCTGGTATCATTCTTCCAGTATTTGCTACATGTTTGTGTTGCCCACAAGTTTTATCATAAAATCATAGTTATTTATTTTTATTATATTTTAAAACTTTTATCTGATTAAAGCTATTTGCATTTATTGTTAATTAATTCTTCAGTGAAATAAAACGTGTATATAAGTGTTATTGTTAGAAGATTATACATTTGAGGGCTTCACATTTGCACTAATCCAATTGTTCGGGAAAATAGCACGTTTTATTTAGAAAAGTTTGAATGGAATTTGCTTGTTCAGTTGGATAGGTCAACATTTTTCTTACAACAAATATTGTTTGCAAAATTGTTATTGACAAATTTTACTGTGTTTCCCTTGAACTGGTAAGTTTTCTTTTGTTCAAAACTTTATTTACAGACACATATGAAATTTTTCAATATGCATATTTTAGGGTTAATAATAAATTGCTATGATTCAAAAGAAAAATTATGGTTAAATGTTTCTAGTCCTGTTGTTATTTTAATTTTCTTTCGTAAAATCATAATTATACTGATACTATTATAATATTTCATATTCAACATTGCAAGATTTTAGGAAAAGTAACATTTTAGTCTGGATAAGTAAACTTTTGGGCAGAAATCTGACAGGACAAGTGAATTTAAAAGTTTACATCAAACCCTGCGTTATCTTTGATAAAATAAATTACTACTTTTAAATGATTATTATTTATTTATGAAAGTATTTTTATTTGTGATAGTTCTGTTTATTGTTTTCTTTGTATAGAAGTATATTAATTTTAATAATATTGTGTTTTAAAATAAAACATAAGTAAATTTGCAGCTAGTCTTGTTTTGTTGTTGTTATTACTCAGCTTTAAATATGTCCTTAAATGTTTCGTGTTCTGAGAAAACTGGGCAAAATGCTTGTGCGTAAATTGTCATCTCAGATAAGCCTGTGCATTCCACACAGGCTAATCGGGGACGAAAATTTCCGCTTTTATGGAATTTTTGGTTTAAATGATAGCTCTTCTTAGCGAAAATCCAGTTTAGGCAGAAAGTGCGGTCCGGGACGACAATTTACGCACATGCATTATGCCCAGTTTTCTCAGAACTTGTTTTGTTGTTGTTATTACACAGCTTTAAATATGTCCTTAAATGTTTCGTGTTCTGAGAAAACTGGGAAATATGCTTGTGCGTAAATTGTCATCTCAGATTAGCCTGTGCAGTCCACACAGGCTAATCGGGGACGAAAATTTCCGCTTTTATGGAATTTTTGGTTTAAATGATAGCTCTTCTTAGCGAAAATCCAGTTTAGGCAGAAAGTGCGGTCCGGGACGACAATTTACGCACATGCATTATGCCCAGTTTTCTCAGAACTTGTTTTGTTGTTGTTATTACACAGCTTTAAATATGTCCTTAAATGTTTCGTGTTCTGAGAAAACTGGGAAATATGCTTGTGCGTAAATTGTCATCTCAGATTAGCCTGTGCAGTCCACACAGGCTAATCGGGGACGAAAATTTCCGCTTTTATGGAATTTTTGGTTTAAATGATAGCTCTTCTTAGCGAAAATCCAGTTTAGGCAGAAAGTGCGGTCCGGGACGACAATTTACGCACATGCATTATGCCCAGTTTTCTCAGAACAGAACTCAAATACAAAAAAAAACAGCTTATGTGCGAAGCAAGTAGATTTTTCTAGAATCATGTCTTCATAACTTTGCAGGAGGAAATTACCAGTAGGAAGTTTTAATTTGTTGATTGCTAATAAATGTGTACGTAAAACAGCTTAGAACAGCATAGCATAATGATATTGTGTTAATGTTTGAATAGTTAAACCAAAAATGTGTACAAAATGATTGCCCCCCTGCCCCCAATCCATAACTCAAAGATATGATCATACGTTAAAGCGTTGAACGCTCTCACCTCTAACTCGTTTACCAATACACGGAGTTTCGTTCTGAGAAAACTGTGCATAAAGTGGCAGGGACAACACTTTCCGCTTTTATGGAATTTTTCGTTTCAAATGTTTCTTCTTAGCGAAACTCCAGTTTTGCAGAAGTGTCATCCTTGATTAGCCTGTGCAGATTGCACAGGCTAATCTGGGACGACACGTTAAGAACATTCATTTAGCCCATTTATTCCAGAATGAGGCTCCACAGTACCTTACCTTATTACACTACATAAGATGTTATTTTACAATTTCCTTCACTAAATAGACCATATATTTTCCCTGGTCAGTAATTGATTGGGGTAAGGGTGATTTTGCTGGGCAAGTTTCGGAATACTAAGGCTCTATATTGCTACTTGTATATTGTAGCCTCACACTATACAAACAAAAAAAAAACAAAAAAAAAAGGCAAATTTCGAAACTGGAACCATTTGATTACACTTTTTCTGCTGCCATCATAGTGTACATTCAAACAGACAAACCTATCTCTGTGCATGTAACATTCATGCAAAAAACTGTTGCCCCACAATCATTGAAAAACAAGCAAATTCGTAGAATTGATATCCCCCGCAACATATATTTTGTTAAAGGATGGGTGCAAATCGGACGGATGAACATACTACGATACAAAGGGCCATTCCTCCGTTATTAACAGATGGTGTACAATGCCATTTGGCTTGCATCATCCTCTTATCCGTTTATATACTCATACCAAGTTTCAATGAAATCCGCCAAAGCACTTCCAAGATATGGCTCCGGACACAAAAGTGCCTATAGTAAAAAGCATTTTTTCAAGATACAAAGGGCCATAACTCCGTTATTTACAGATGGTGTACAATGCCATTTGGCGTGCATCATCGTCTTATCCATATATATACTCATACCAAGTTTTAATGAAATCCACCAAAGCACTTCCAAGATATGGCTCCGGACACAAAAGTGCCGGCTGGACTGACGGACAGCCGGACGGACGGACAACACCAAAACAATATCCCTCCGCCTCTGGCGGAGGATAAAAACTTGTATTGATTCTAATGAATAAAATAAACTATTTATTCCAATCTTCTTTAATATTTAAGTATGAACATAAAGTTTCTCCACTGAAATATGGATAATAAAACCATGACTTAACACCACATATTAAGACACTGTGATTAAAAATTAACCTACAACCATGCTTTTAGCACAATAATGATATGTGATATCCATCAATACTCTAAAATTATTTATTTTACCTGCATTTTCATTTTTGGGGAATATAACAAGCTTACAAAAATCACTAAAAACAGTATAACCTTACAAGATGAATTTCCATAACTTAACATTTAAGTTCACAAATTACACTATCATTCATTAAGTTGGTAAACTATCAATTTTTTAAAGCAACTAACAGGTTCTTAATAATTTCATCTCTCTCTTCCACTTGTTTCTTCAGATCTTCAATCTCCCTTACATACTCAACTTCCTTGGCCTTCATATCGGCTATAATCTGGTCCTTGCTGACAAACAACTCCCCTTGAAGCATATCTCTGGCAGACGGGCGCACTTCCGGATTTGGATTGGTCATCAACTGAATAAACTTAGTTTGAACAGGCCAGTTTTTGTAGGTGGCATCAGGAATTGTTCCGTTTCTCAGATCAGCTATACTGCGATGTCGCTCCATTTCGGTGCCGTAGACTTGGAACAGTTCAAATAGTATCACACCCAGGCTGTAGACATCACACTTGGTGTTGTACATAGAGCTCTCAAGCTGCTCTGGCGCGGCATACGTCGACGTTCCCACCCCCGTTGTGTGGTCAGACAATACGCTCGCAGTTCTCACGAGTCTGGTTGCAGCTGCCTCAAGATCATGGAAAGAACTGCAAGACACCGGACTGCTGAGAATGTCATCAGTGGCCAGACCAAAGTCCCCCACCTTCACACATTCATTCTCCATCAGGAAGATGTTTCTTGGCTTCAGATCCCTGTGCATGATGCCCTGAGAGTGAATGTAGTCCACGGCCTTCAAGATCTGCTTGAAGATGTTCATGTTCTGGTTGGTGCGGGCCACCATCTCGCTGGGGTTGAGTTTGTAGTTGCGCTCTTGCATCCAGTCCTTCAGTGTGAGCCCACACAGCTCCATCTGGATGTACAAGGTCACTGTGGTCTGGAAATATGTTAAAGAGAGACATATAATGTTCATCTCAAATAAGTTTTAATTTTGCTCAATGGATCACAGGGATTGTAATTGCAAGATTTGCATCATTATCCCCACACTTTTTGAAAAAAAGGTGGGGATATTGTGGTGATCTCCGCCGTCCGTCTGTCCGTCCGTCCGTCCGTCCGTCTGTCCGTCCGTCCTGGCCAAT
>VMBQ01006635.1:0-52411 GCA_007657795.1 Dreissena rostriformis | reverse complement strand
TACGATAAAACAAGTACTAGATTATGTGCTAATGATCGCGCGCATGTACTGCGAGACAAAAAACGTGTACAATATTCTCATACTCATGCACATTTACTACGGGAAAACGAAAACTTGAACGCTCAAAATGTATAGTTATCGGCGCTTACCCATGTGATGTTGTTCGTAACTGATAAATTAAACACTTCTTCGTTCTCTTGTTATAACCATGATACTTTATTTGCTTCCGGCGTGTATGACTCATACGAAACCCTGACATGATTTTATTTATTACGAAAATGTATACTTTAACTCTTGTAGTCTTTTCAGCAAAGAGTCAAAATAGGCGATAAATCGGGCTTGAATGTGTTCGCATTTATATGATTCTTTGAACTTATTCAATGATGTTAATTAATGTAATACTCGTACAGTTGCACTAGTTTGCAAACAACTTTGTAAGAATTCGCAAACTTACAGTGAACCACAGCGAACAGAAGTTCGTCATGTCATTCTGTTTTTAAAGGGGTACTCTACTGAAATACTTACTGGTACTTAGGTTTAAGAAGGTTACACATTTTCTTTGTTCAGTGTCAACTATAAGAAGTATTCACTTGAAGTTCACATAAAGAAACACTAGACCGAACAATTATATTCATCGTCGCTTTGTGATGCAATTATCGTATGTATCTTTGAAAACAAAACACGAAAAACTAAATGTGTTGTTAGAACAGACTCATTGTGCTTAGTTCTATGATACTCAGATGCAGTAAACCATCATGAAATATATATCCCTACAGTATTTACTGTGTTTTAAACTTTATACGAGTTTCACGGGTTAATTGTGAACTTACACAAAAGGCGGTCATGTAAGAGGCATATATCGTCGGTATATTATGTATAGCTTACAAATGGGAACCCAATAAATCGTCGATATAATATATATATCTTAGCTATATCTTACCTAAGAAAGGCCAACTAAGCGGTATATATCGCCGATATAATGAATATAACTGCAATATTCAATCCTAAGATCTTTACAACTTTAGACCGGGAGTATATAGATGAAAATAAACACAGTGCAATCCTTACCATGTAACTATTGATGTATTTTCTAACGCATACAAATTAACAAATAAACACACGTACTCGAGTTTGCAAATATATGCTATATGTTATTTGTGTAGTATTAACGTTTTATTAAAAAATCATACATACTTATGAATGCTGGCTATATTTTCAACGCAACCATTTGTTTATCTTCAGTTAAACACATATGTGTAATGTTATTCATATAATAACAAATAGAAATATTATTTTGATTCAAAAGAATCAAATATACTGTAACATAAACAAGAGCGAATTTGCACGTGCTAGATTGGTTAGTGTTACCCTCAAGTAAATTTTCATCAAACGAAAGTGCCACTTACAAAATATGCTCAATGTCATTATTTTTCGAGACTGGCGTTTTAAATATAATCTGCTTGTTAATAAAGTCTACTTAATTGCTTTGCTTGAAATAAAACCTTTAAAGGGACTTGTTTACTAAAGTCGACAGGTCAGCGAAGCGTCAGCGCCACGCTCAGGACATCGTCTCTCTGTCTTTACCAAATCTTTAGAATGTCAAAGCGGTCTCAACAAGGTTCGCAATGCGCCCATATTCCTTCCAGGTCTTCGTCATGAACGTTTTGAGCATGCTTAAAACTTCTCCACGTTCTCAAGGATTTGCATCACCTTTGAAAAAGCCCTCGCCCTATAAGGACGTGGATGACGTAATAAGGACGTACTCTGGTGTAGTGGCACTAACATTAAAGGTTAATAAAGGAGCTCAGCATAAAGGTTCACGATCTAAATGTAATTTATTAAAATATAGGCTGAACTTTTATCTCTGAAAAAGAGAACAGGATATATACCTTACAAACGGGATTTAAAATGATCCAAAGTTTACGCCCCCCCCCCCATCTCAACCGCAAATCCTGGATCCGCCCTTGCAATATGAAGTAAAAATTAAAAACAAAATCGTACATAATGTATTTAATTTGGGTTCAGAACAGTCTATTGTATGTAATTCTCGACTTAAACTTTAAACTCGATTAAAGATAAAGCTCACGTTAAATAGCCTTTCATAACATAGTAATAATAATCAAGCTTATTTTATAAACTTACTACTGTAACCCATCGGTATGCGCGTTTGATGCAATCATAAGCTGTCACATGATAATGAGCTTGCTCTGAAGTGTACATGTGACGGCACTTACCCAGCAGAAACTGAAAGTATTGATAAGTATTTGACAATTAATGCTTTCATTATATTCAATTGTTTCCGGCTAGTGTGAGTCAAACGCGTCATCTGTTCTCTGGCTTTTTTAGTGATATTTAACCACCGTTCACATTATCTCTGAAATGGATACTCACATGAACTCACGCAGTCATACCAATATCAAGTTGCATCTCTCATGATAATTGTCCAGCGAGCAGAAGAAGACCATGCTGTTATTAAATAGTTTGGTACTAGACTGAGAAGTTTGTGCAATTACATTTATCAATGGTTCATACTTCCTGTCTTCGTTTACTGACTCGGCCAAGAACATCCAATTGAAGGTTACACAAAACACTTTACATAATATGGATAGTACTTGTTTTCAAATAGGGGGCAATAATCTTATGTAACTTAAAAATGTACAGTGGTAATTTCTATCCTTCAGCCAAATTTACCCGAGAAACAGAGCCTGTACATTTTTCAGATGCTAACAACTGATCCCGAAATTCGCTTATAAAAGGTGGGTTGGTTTTTGTGTTAATAGTAGTTGTCGTGTTCTTTTCCATGTATACATTACTCTAACGGAATGCAATCTTTAAAATAAACCATGAAAACACGGTAGAGAGAGGGTTGGATTCCGATTCCAACATTGCATCATAAAAATACGATGAATATAATTGTAAGGTCTAGTGCTTTTATTTGCAGTTCAAGTGAATACTGAGTCCTTATTACAGTTGACAATGGACAAAGAAAATATGTAACCTTCTTAAACATAAGTACCTCATTAAAATTCCAGTGAAGTGCCTCTATCATAGATGAATGGCATGATGAACTTCTGTTCGCTGTGGTTCACTGCCTGTGCGCCAATTCTTACAATGTTATACGACAATATAGTTCAATTGTACGAGTATTGTATGAGTAACCATCATTGAGTTAGTTTTAAAAAAAAAATGCAAAAATATTAAGCCAGATTGTATCGACTATTTTGACTCTTTGCTAAAAAAACATACGTGCTTAAGTATACATTGTTATAATAAATAAAATCATGACAATCAAACAAACAACAAAAATGTCAACTCTGAATCTATCAGAAACATCTGTAGGAAGATTCTCCAGTTGTATATGAGAGTTTTTGCATGTACATTCGGTTGTTGGTTTACGGTTTCATCAAAATGTATATACACGCAGCAAGTTTTTATTGGCTCGTTGTAAATGGTTAACATACCTGAACATTTTTGCAAAGTTTCGTTTTAAATCAATTTAATGCTTTTTTTAAATTTCTGCAAACTGTTTTAAATTGGTACTGTTGTACAGTCATTACTCGTGTTTGTGGGAAATGGTGTAAAAAAACTTAAGTTGTAAATAAAGTCAGTGTATGTAATAAATACTTGTTGTAGATAGCTTTTTACGAAAAAAGTCATAAAATCAACCGTTCTAAAATTAAAATAACTCAAACATCGCGGTATCGTCTTGTTTTTAAAACGTTGTCCACATCTTTTATGAATTGATCAAATGAATCATTATTTGCCGTAGAAGTAGACTAGAATACACAATATTTCATATCTCTACCTGATGACCCTTACTTGACGATGAATCCGATTACATGTTCCGATGATTATGGCCTTACAGACTAATTGCAGGACATTCATATAATAACAGTGTGTGGCGTAATGGAATTGCTTCCATGGAGTTTTTTTGTTAGCTATGCTTTAGTAACATTATATTTGTTCTATGTTATGGTGACCTTCAGTCAACCAAGTAGTTTGTTGCTGTAAAGGTCTTTAAAGTGAAAGCAAAAATTTCCCACGTCAACACATGTTTAGAAAAAAATCGCATTTCCACTATTAAAGTCTAGCATTGGATGCTTCGCCTTGTGGTGTCCGAATGTTTACGGGCTCGAAAGCATGTCTTACCAACCATACATTAAACTAGCATAATGCATCCTTGAGATAAACACAAATATTAAGAAATCCGATATTTATATCAAGAACAAAACACTGTACCAGAACAAAAGGTCGTTATACCGATATCAATCTCAGGTATTTTATTGGAAAGACTGTGCAGTTCAGAAGGAATAACGATAACTATTGGTTAAATAAAGCTAAATTATAAAGTAAATCAGGAAGTAGGGTGTCTGCATTTTACTTGGAAGTCGTTTTCAAAGGTTACAAAACGAGGACTACCCCCAGGAAAGTTTATCATACGGTATTCGCCAATCAATTTGAATTATTTCTAAAAATATGCATTGGTTATAAAACTGTGTGTTCCGATAATCATGGGACAACATTGTATCTATGAATAAGTACATACATAATTCCTAATTAACTAAATGAGTTATGTTGTGTGCAGAGGTTGAACTAGTCGAACAAGGTACATACACAATAAACAGACTGTGTGTTTGTTATTAGCAGACTTTACACATTGAAACCTGCAGAAACTTACGCATTCCAGCAATAATTACATTTAGTAGAACATTTAAAAGTAATTGTGTATATTGCGATGTTTATTTTCGGTCAACATATGTATTAATTAACGCTTATTTCAATTACCTTTCTTTATAACTCATAATATAGTGTTTTTTTTAAACATCATGTCTACAAGTATTAAAACGCACAGTAAATGATAAATATGCATGTAATAATATAACTTTGTCGATCAATATTTAATGATTAACAAAATACAACAAAACGAACAGTTTAAATTAAATATTAAATCATACAAGAACATTAATGTTTACTTGTTTGACCTACATTTATTTCCCGTTGAATGATACTGCAAATATTTTCATTTAGATAATCATTAAGTACGCTACAGTGTACATTACGGTTAAAATGGTATGACCGTGGTTAAAAAACTACACGTTTCTATTGCTTTAAGAAACTGCTTAGCAGGCTAATAAACAAACACAAACGGACACAGATCATTAAATATCCACTCTTAACTAGTTCTGTAATGCATCAACTTACATGTTCAACCATATATAGAACACAAATAAAAACATGATTGTACAGGTTTGCCCGGGTATTTTGATTTCCACTTAAACATATAGTGGACAAACGTAAATCGTTTTTTTTTTAACCGAAAAACGACATACTAATAGGCAAATGAACTGCGTTGAGCATTCCGTAAATAGTAAATTCAAAGACAAGAGACGTTTATTTCATATCATACCCAACAACTAGATAAAACGCTACTTCATTATACAAAAATACCACAACAACAAACACAAAACCACAGCATTGCGAAACGGAAAGTAAAAGTAGAAAGTTGTTTTTACATTTGTTCCAAGAATTTACAATCCACATGGAATAGTGTGTTTTTATATAAAGCATGATATATTGTATAGTCTGCGTGAATCAATGTGTAAAACAAATTCGTGAACTCCTACATTTTGTCACTCATTTTTCACAGACTATTTATTTCTATATAATCGAGCACGCGATTCCTTTAAAAGACGCGTCGTAGCTTATACAATCATTTCGAGTGCTAGTTCAGACCTTTCGTGCTGCATATTGTCAATAAAATAGTTCAAAATATGTATCTAACGGATTATGTCATATTTCGTCTGCTGTCGAAAATTGCGTCCCTTTTGTCTTCAGCTGTAGTTCAGAACAACCTTCCTTAAGGATTTAAACCATTAGTTTCGTATTAGTGTGGAGTTTTTATATTAATACGAAACAGCAGAGATAACATAAAATAAGTTTTGTGCCTTGTGTAGCTCGACTTCTGTTAAAAACCTGGACACCAATTAATTTATGCATGAAATAATTGTATGCAAAAAAATTGTTGACTTGTTTCTATAAATAGATTTTGATTGTTAAATCAGAACAGCATCGGCCTGGATTAATTGATATTAATTGGAATGTTGCAGAAAGTGTTTAATTGTGTGTTTTCTTCTTGCATATGTTTAGTAATTTACACTTTACTGCTTAAGGTTAACGGTTAACTTAAATAACGGAATACATGTGTTCTTCGTTCACAACAAATTGTTTAACGGTGTTCACAGCTGTTTCAACATGTTGGGATTCCTCGTATACGTGTACGTGAACTGTGAATACGTGAAACAACCTGTAAATGGTTCAGCTTGTGTTTAAAGTACTCTTAATACAATGGGTGAAATAAAGAAAATAACTACGAACATCGGTTAATAAGTGTGATACATTATACAAATTTGGGAACCCAAATATTGCATCATACTTTTTCATGTAATTTATCATTTTAACGATGAATTCCTAGAATGCATTAACGTAATAACCGCTTTTGTAGTGTATATGATATTCAAAGAATAAATCGGAATATAACAGAAATATACTGTGTTGGAAGTGATATTGAATGACGCGTACTAACTAAGTAGATTCAAACTTGAGATGTATATTCACCGAATGTACAATACTAACGTTTTGTGTTCAGGATTTGTGTACGTATTGCGTTTTCACTAATTTCTGTTATTTCAGAACTCATCCGCAAGCATGTGAAGTTCAAATAATAGGAACTTTCTGGTGTGTCGCAGTAAACAACATTATTGTACAACTGAAATGAGACGAAAGAAAAGGAACATATTCAAATTATTCATGGCATTACCGAATAAAAATACGTAAGACTTCCGTGAAAATAATATGAAAAATGGGGTATCATTTGAACGAATGGAACAACACTGTACATTTCAATTGTGATATATCACACCCAGTATCTTTTGTAACAGTCGAATGCAGAATACAACAACATTTTTATGTTAACTTGATTTTTGCTATGTAGTAAAATTAAATTTAAAAAGTATCCCAGTCAAAAAAGTTATGGGAAATCAGCCATCAGACGTTTTGCAAACGGATAGTGACTACTGCAAAGGCCGTGATGACATTATTGATGCTATTCAAGAGTCAATACAAGGAAATAATGGAAGCGTTGTAGCGATTAGCGGCCAGTCAAACATTGGGAAGTCCACGGTTCTGATAAAAACATTTTTGGAACAAAAGGCAACAATCGGTACCAAGGGATATTTTGTATATTATAACTTCAAAGATTGTGAGAAGTTTATTAGTTTCCAACAAGCTGAACATGCCTGGTTTACAAAACTGATTGATTTGCATGTGCAGGAAGAAATCGCTATTGAAAATAATACAGACTTTGGAACATTACTTTCAACACTTGTAACGTTTGAAACAACCAAACATAAAACCGTGTATCTGTATCTTGATAATGTAGATGGTTTGAGCAAATGGGGTGACACAACATTTGCTAAGTTTTTGGAGTTTGTAAAGACGTCAGTCCGAACTCATAACAATATGAAAATCCTTTTCTCCACCTCGACACAAATTGTCCAGACCAGACGAAGACCAGTGGTTTTCAAGATACCGCCGTTACCAAATGAGTTTATGTGTGAGATTATTGCTAGTGAATGCGAAGATCAAGGCGTGGATATCGATGACTCGCAGCGGCTATGCATACCTCTTATAGCCACGTTGTGCGACGGTATACCATATGCAGCTGCAACTGCAGGTGTGTATTTTGCTCAATTTGTTTTCGGGCTTAGCTGGATGAGATCACTTTTGACCTTGATTTATGCAAATCAGTATGCAGCGGGATAATTCAAAGCCAAACAGAATTGCGCAAATATTCTTTTTTAGGGAATGCAAACTAACAAAAATGATATAATGCCCACTAGTAACTATCGAATTTATTAGGGGATTCAAATTAACATAAGTATTTACATAACAAAGTTATGAATACAAAAACACCAGAACTGAAGTTAGTAATACACACTATTACTAACTGCGTATTATTTTATTTAGCCTACATAAGCTATAAATAGGAATTAATAAGCTCAAGGTCACGTGTTCCAAGAATCGAAGGTGCTAGATTATTTTTTTTTTCGGGGACCGAACAGTTTTGGGTCCAAGGGTTTACGTCACTGATCACTTGACCATCATGAATTATTAAAGGACAAAATGTTTTAACCATCAAATATATCCATTAGGCCCATTCATGTCTTTTAATTTCTTGACAGATCGGGAACGGGGAAAAATGCGTAAAAGATCCGCCAAATGCTGAAAAACAAACTTATTGGTTGTTTGGTTCGATTTTTGGGACATTCACACTGCCCAGATACACATTTAGTGTGTACATTATCTGTTTAATAGGAATATAAAACACTAGTGGGAGGCTAATTACTTCAAATAACATCTCATGTTTAGGACCAATTATCAAACGTTTGATGTATTTATGAAAACTGTGTGATTTTTAATTATATATAATGAACCATTCCAACAGCTTTACAAACAATCAGTAATTTAACTCTGGCGTCTTAAATATATGCCAGTGATTATTATTACCTGCATTTATTTAATGATAATAAATATTGAAGAAACTATGATCGTTTAGTTATGCTTTAGATCTACGAAATCCTCTTTCAAAATGAAATATGTCATATAAACACTTCCGGTTTACACAGAAGTCTAGGTCACATTTTAGATAATATTTACACAAATATCCCATGTGTCTGAAGACTTTTTTTACATCAACATTACTTCATGTAAATAAAAAATAATGGTCATACATATCTCTCACGTGCTACCTAACAGCCGCCATATATTGAAATGTAAGAAATGTTTCTTATAAAACGTGATCTAAGTATCATTATGTATACAATTATATCGCGTAGCTATTTGTTTTGTTGTAAAACATGCGAATGATGGATTTTGACTGAGGAAAACTAAGAGTTTTGCACAAAAGCTTTTTAAGATGTTTACTATGATTATGCCTAAGCCGCTAATTTGATAAATATTCGTTTCGGATTGGTATGTTGGTATATATTAATATAAAAGGTGTTTAATGAATCAAACTTGTTACCAAGTTTAAGTGTAGTCCGATTAAAACGATGAATATGCAGAAATATTTATATAGTTTAAAAAAAAATGCAAAGGGTTGTCGCCCTATAATTGGTTAGTAACTAAGGAAATATCTGATCTCTAAGCTATATTTTCTTTATTTTGTCGGAATGATAAATAATAAAAGTTAAATGTTTCATTGGTTCTGAAATTGTGTTAATTTGTGGTGAAATGTCAAATAACTTTTGGGTGGTTGAACACAGGAAAATATGACACTTTAGCCAATACAGCTTTAACACAACTAAGATTACTTACACATTAAGGTACAAATCAAAAACAGCATGCAAATAACTAAATATAATATTAACGTATTAACTATAATGGATCTATCTAATTAGCATTCGACATGTATTAATGCATGTATTACAGATAATGGAAAAGAAATAAATAAACTCTGAATGCATGCCTCTAGTAACTCGACAAACGCGTATATTCAAGCTCTTGTATACATTTTACTTTGCATCATGTGAAGCACTTGTGCTCAAGGACTTTCTATAGTATTGCCCTGAATAGGCTGCAAATGTCAACATCGTTTGCAACATCAAGTGGTTTGCTCACTTAAATCAGGAATATAATGAATACACAATTGTTTATCGTATCTTCACTAACTGAAGTAAACTTGCATAAAGTTTATTTCATGAAGCTTTTTTGTTTGAACACTAGTAATATTTAATCGCAATGTCATCATGCAAGCGAGCATATGGAGATTTAACTTTTATTTATCATATAAATATGAACACATAATGCTATGGACACAGAACTGATGTATTCACAATATCTTTATTTTTATGTCCCCCAGTCTATACTGGGGGACATATTGTTTTTGCCCTGTTTGTTTGTTNTCTATCTTGGTTTGTCGTCTGACAAATCTTACGATAACAGGCCGATTCGTATTGGGTTTATATTTTCCAAGCCTGTGGGCTATGTATATATCACTTGGGTGAATGGGTTTATATTTTCCAAGCCTGTGGGCTATGTCTATATCACTGGGGTGAATTGAGATACCCAGGTGTGCATTTACGAGTGAGATGACTTTATTTGTCACCGCCACCGATGATTGACGGTCCTGATCTTCTGGAACACCGGCAATTCTAACGTTATTTCGGCGACTATATTGCTCGGTGTTATTCGCAAACTCTTCGTGATTTATTGAGTCACCGGCTTTCTTGTTTTCTAGGTTTGAATTTTGTTGTTTGAGACCTTCAATTTGTTTGGTTTTTGTTGCGTGTTCCTGTTTAAGTAATTCAATTTCCCGCTTTTGTTCAAAAACGTCGCTTTCAAGAATTTCAATGCGACGAATGACGTTTCCAAGAAGCTTTTCTTTTAATTGTTCAACTGTTTCCTTAACCATGTCTTTTATGAAGGTTGAGTCGTCTTTTGTGAGATTTTGTGAAATTTTGTGGATAATTTGTGGCTTATTTCATCAAGGCGTTTTTCAACAGTTTTTTTCATTTGAATTGCTAGTTTCATGTGGGGTATTCGTTACAAATGTGGTCATTGTTTTCTGCTTTTTCGATCCTGGTTTTGATTTGCTTTTTGAATTTTTAGCATGACTGTTATTTTTGCTTGTAGTTTCACTTTTCTCAAACACTGACGTTTCTAGCAAGCTTGTGTTTGTAGACGTTTCGCTTGCAGTAGACGAAAGCGTCCGCTTTCCTGCGTTCATTTTCAATTACTTGAGCGTCTTTAAATGTTTATGTTTATGATTAACGGTAAATGTCGCTGTTCATACAAGTTTGATTGCAGGGTAAATTTCACAAATATTGCTTCTTCATGCGTGACGATTAATCAGCCAGGTAGAGCGTGACGGATGAACGGTACTGTCTTACCCGCTCGAACCGCTCAAAACCGGCCCAGAATATTTAGGCACAAAAAATACCACACCCGGTGTTTTAAGTGTAAAAAAACGTCAGTCAGTTTATCAAAATACTAAAATAATTTTGTTTTACGTAATTTTATACGTACATTTTTTTTTTAGGTTAGTCCGTTATATTTACACTTATTTCACACTTTTCGCACTTCAAATCCAACTGATTGCACATGTTATTTTAAATATTGAACTTTACATGTTATTGTTTGCTGTTTACACCAGAACCGGTGCGCGACCAAAGCAACACTTGTTCAATATACAGCATACATGATTTTCATTTCGCCATTTTTTACCAAATTTGCCTTGTAAGCATACTTCATTACTTTACAAAACAACATTCGAGTTTCGTGTATTAAAATGACATTATGGCATTTACTATGGACTTTATAATTAAAAAGCCGAGTTTATCTGGCATCATTTCTATAATGTAATAGCAACATGTTCATGATAGTCTCACACACACACTCACACTCATTATTCGTGTTCTCCTATTAGTCATTGACGTTTTATGAGTGTACTATTTAACATGAAACTTGATACAGTACCATCTTTTCCAAAGCTCTCTCTTTGTGGTGTCACAAGGGTACGCGTATATACCGTCTTTTCGTTTTACATTTGGCATTGGACAAATCGGAACACGCAAATTAACATATTTATCATTGTACTTACCACAAAATAAAACATGACACTTGTTTTCCTATTCATATTTCGTATTAATTTGAATATTGCGAAAATCAATGGTCTAAGATTGCAAGTGTGTAGCACTTTTTTTAAAGTTCTTGCTTTGATAAAACGGAAAACGTGTGGTATTTTATTTTTGGAAGATCAATCATGAATAACCTTCTTTTGCAATGTTCTCCCTTTGATACGAATTAGTCATTAGTGACATAGTTCTTTGTTTCAACTCGGTTTCAAATATTAAGACAAACGAATTAAAACGTGTCGTTTATTTGTGATTAAAATGGTCAGTTTAACTTAATTCGAAATTCGATGTAATCATACATGTTCTACATAAACAATATATATTCTTAAACAACAATAGCTATAAATCGAAATTATGTTGATTTATAGCTTCACTCTACAAAAGTTGTTGCATTCACAAATTATATTTTAGTGGTGCAATTCATACTACAGATCTTATGATACCAGATATTTGAATAAATTAATACATCGATTAAATATTTATTGATACAACAACGTATCGAAAAATAACTTTTTGAAGTTTAAATTTGTGTTCCTTCTTACCTCGGAAAGTGTTTTTAGATTCTCCACGTGGTTAACATCCGACATTGTGAATTTTAAATATATAAATTGATTGTGTTGTCTTTTTCGGCGTATATGTTTAACACATATTTTGACGTATATCAATATTCAATAAGAAAATTGCCAGCCACTACGCCTGCATTCATAAATTCACAATGTACTTACGCTGCATTGGTTATTTGAAAATTATAGGGTTGCAGCTTTGCGTTTTTGCAACGTTAAACCGCAAAGTGCTCAGCGCTATACTATTATATCTAACATAGAAAGGTTTTGCGGACACCACAGTTATACACTTTCTTTCACATACAGTAAATTTGGCATGTGTCCCATTTTATTTCGCACATGGTCAGTACCAGAGAGCGCTTTGAGGATGTGTTCTGATATTTAAATCTTATTACCATATTACATTATATGCACTAGTTTATTATAGAACAGTAAGTAATTGTTGTTCTTTATTGTTAAATACCCTATACCATCGACAAATCATTATTTTGTGTTTTTTTTTTATTTTGATATGAGAAAATAAAATTAAAAGTGCTGGGTGTTACATAAACCGTGCTCCAGCTGCGCACGCGTACACTCTTTAACCGCGATACATTCAATCTCGCAGGGTATCAAGCGTGTCAGGAAATCGTCCTTACAACGCTATGGCATATGCTTAGGGGTACAAGAAATATCGCTTGGCCTATGCTCACATTTTTACTCACAATAGAGTACATTATTTGAATAAAACATGTGCACGTAACTAAATTTATAAATGCGCGTGACCAGCGCGTGTTTAAATTAAGATCATTTCTGTCCATGGACAGAAATTGAAAAGCCCTATCTTTGTACTCAATTTAGGCATTTCTTGACCGATTTTGACCAAATTGTTTGCACATCTGACATAAATACCACCACATTTTGACTCAAAATCACTTCTTTGCGACACATAACAAAAATGGGAAAATATACCAACATCAACTCGGCCGGCTTTAAGGAATGAACAAGTGATGCGCGTGTTATTACTAACGTTAAAAAAACTGATTGTGATCAGACAGATGTACCGACCCCATCCCCCCTGAGGACGATAGGTCTTTCACACAATTATTGAGGTGTGCAATTACTTTTATTAAACGATGCTATTCCTACATATTCTCAGCTGCATTTAAGAACGTAAGGAAAACAATGCGCTCGAAAGGCCACTTGAATGTTATCTCCCAAAACACTAGCGCCACTCGAGTGTCGTTGAATGTTATCTCCCAAAACACTAGCGCCACTCGAGTATCGTTTACCGCTTTATCAAAGCATAAGCGGTAAATGGTAGTATGCACTTCCTTTCATTTTTTCAACATTGCGTTTCACTATATTCAGATTGAAACGAAGTAGGAATAGGAAAAAAAGTTTCGTGATTACTTTTAAAATTAGAACAACAAAAACCGCTTCAAAACTTATTTTAATTTTTCTTTCTGTTGTCTTTGTTGTGGTTATTTTAAAATCGGAATAAGAACAAATATGTGTGGACTTTCGTGTTTTGTTGTGTCGAATGTAAAACGAAAATTAAAAAGACGGTAAATTCACGGACCCATAAAGTAAGAAGGTATACATATTATAATTAAATGCATGTAGAAGCATGATCACATGATATGTACACTCATAAGGGTGTTTTTCTTAAAATACAATTCAATTGACATGATCAAAGTTTAAATAATATATATTGAGTAAATGACGGATTAAATATACAATGAAGAAGTGAATGGTATGATTATCATTTTAATGTTCATGTTTAGAAGCGTTTACAAATGTATTATATTTATATTTGGAACAAATAGAGCTAATGATAAGGAGATTTATAAAAATGTATACCTTAACAATTAAATAGAGAGTTGTTTATCTTATTATTATTGTTTTTGCGTGTGTGTAAGAATACTGTGACAATTGATAATGAATAAATCTTATTCAAATTATTAAAACAGAATTCTTTGATATACTTTGTTATTCAATTTAAGTTATCATTTTTGTTTATAAAAATGTATAGCCAACCCTAACACGTGATGCTTATGGTGAGCTATTGTGGTCATCCTGTGTCCAGCGTCAGTCTTCATGAGCCATGCGTGGGGTGTCGTGAATATTGTGTCGTCAACGTTTAGCTCGAAACCACTCAAGAGGCCACATTTTCTTACAAGTTTTATGAAATTTGTCAGAATGTTCATATTGACAATATCTAGGCCGAGTTTGAATCTGAGTTTTGAGTTGTTGTGTTTTTTTTTCAATATGCAATTATACATGAACTATACATACGTACACATACATAATGACCCGTCACGATTGGTCATCCATTAGGGTCAAATAATAATTTTCATTTGACTTGAAACTAAATTTGATGTAAGACCAGTATTAATTACGACTTTACCAGACCTTACGGCCAGTTGTATTTTGGGGACTTGCGCGGAGACTGTTCTCAGTCACATACAGGGGTTCGCAATATTTTCAATTAAAGTTTAACATTATCATATGGAGTTGTGCTCGCTTATCCAGAATGCTAATATTGGTGATAAATGACATCACATGCGAAAGAACGTTTACCATAGTTTGATTGCTTATGTATAACACCTATCCTGATGAGCTTTAAGAGTATCAGTAAATCATCACAAGGTCCAGATACTCCATCAAGCGATACTTCATTAAACAAACGCAGTCATGATCATGTGTCCACTTTAATTTGGGGAAATTTATAGCTGTTTTTCTGACACAGGCATACATAACATTATAATTGTTGTAAAATCTGATGTCAGTTTTACGTGTTTTTAAATGGACATACATTTCTTTTTTATGGTTAAATCTGACGTCAGCTTTGTGTGAAAGCATTTTAAGTTGTATGCATACTTATTAGTAACATGTAGATGATATATTTTGCTTTTGAATTCCACCATTATTGTATCCCTTTATCGGTTACAATATGGCAGTTTTCGTATTAATATGGTTTTATTTTCTACTGTCTACTGTTCTGATACCACTTGCTGAACCTGTGATCCTCGGATGTTCAGTCCAGCTCCCACCAACTGTGCTAGCTGACTATTATATTAAAATAGCTTTTAAATACTTTTTCTTGAAAACAACAAGGTTGATATATATAATATTGGGCATGCACCATTAAAATATGTTCATATTCAGAGTTTGTTGAATCGTGCCTCTATTTAAAATGTTTCTGACACTGACAGGCCTACAGGTTTAGTATTTTGCACATAGCATCGACGTTTTTTTTTAGTTCTTGCTCAAGGGGTCTAAATTAAGAATGCCCTGTTAAGTATTTTGCACATAACATCGAAGAGACGTCTTCTTACAAGTGTGTTCAGTTCTTGCTCCAGGTGACTTAATTTGAAATGCCATGGGAGTTACATGTTTCCCATATATGTATTTAGTATTATCTTTAACAATATGTCCCCTGCAATGTCAATAATTAGAAGTGTATGTCATGTACATGTAACATTGTATAGTAATCCTCACGCAAAATTGTTTAAATCATGCACTCTGAACAATAATTATTCCGACCTGAAGATAAGTTTAATCCTTTTATGTATCACATAAACTGTCACAACAATTAATATATATNCTTGACTATAGCATATATATATATATATATATATGTGTGTGTGTGTGTATAACAATTCCCAATAGTAAAAAGCTGGTTAAAGTCTAATTATGTGTGTTTAGGAGTAAAGCATCGTGTAGTTGACCTGTACAATATTTCTTCAAATAATAACACTGCAATTAAAACTGGCTACGTTGCAAGGCATGTTGGTCTATGAATAACAGTCTGTAGTAGTTTTCTCCCAAATTACTGAAACATTATCTTTATGGTTGACATTAGACATGCCTCGTTGGTAGGTTTGTTCCTTATTGTACAATTGAAAACAATCTCCCAACTAAGATTAATGAGGTATAATAAACAACATTTAAACGAAAAGACGGGACATACAAGGGCCCTTTGAGTATTTATATGTGAGACTTTGTTACCGCTTTCCTGAAATAAGATAACGAATAGCATACTGGTCTGTAGCACAAAATTCGAGTTTCATGTATTATATCGATATTATGGCATGAACTATGGAGTATTTTAGGGAAAAAAATGTATATATATGTATAACGTAAAAGCAGCATTTTCATGAAAGTATCACACACACTCACACTCATTCTGTGCGTTGTCATAATAGTCATTGACATTTGATGAGTGCATTATTAAACATGAAACTTGATACAGTACCATGGGTAAAAAGATCTCCGTTTGTTGTGTCATAAAGGTCCGCGTATATTCCGTATTTTCGTAATATGTTTTGCATTCGAAAAATCGAAACACAAAAATTAACGAATATAAGACTTTATTCCGATTTTTAAATAACCAAAACAAAACAAAATATTGAAACCCACACTGGGACAATAATCGTTGTTCTAACTACAAACAAAAACGCGAAACTTATTCCCTATTTATATTTTGTTTAAATTATAATATTACGAAAATAACTGTTTTAACGGGACTTGTTCACGGATTTTGTCATCTTTTGACGTTTGTAATTAAATGCTTAAAATTAATAAATGTAAAAATTGGAACTAAAAAGCTCCAGTATTAAACAAGAAGAAAAAAAAGTAAAATAAGAAAAACAAGTTATCCATACCGTGACACGAACCACTGACGCTTGGAGTAAAAGTCAACAATCGTCGTTATGTCACAAAATATAACGATAACAACAGAATACTCCAAATAATTCACTAGTTTCGCGTTTGTAACGCTATATAATTTTCAGGTTTAAAAATCGTCAAAAGATGCATAGAATAAATATTTTAGAGCATAGTAAATGTTCAGTATTACTGTGTTCTCGCAAATATCATAACTACAACGAAAACTTGAAGATCTGAAACATTTTTTTTTCAATTTTGTCAATTTACCAAAACTTTAACAAGTCCCTTTAAGATTGAACGTGTGTATAACTTTTAACAGTTCTTGCTTTCATTAAACCGAAAACGAGTGGCGCTTTATTTTGGGGAGATCAATCATGAATAACCTTTTGCAATTTTCTCCATTTGATACTAATAAATCTTACGCACAATAGAGTACATTATTTTGATAAGACCTTTGGGCTGAGCTAAATATCTAAATGCATTGTAAACAACAACATGATACACACATCATTTGTTTATTTCTTTTATTAAATAAGAATTATTTCATAAAATGGACAACTGTAGTTAGCGTCATCAAATTTATTAACGATACTATAAATAATTAAATAAATACAAGAGGTTTACGCCAAACCACTTAAACAGGTCTGATAAACGACCGAGCGCTTATGAATATTTAAACTACACATGTATGTCCGGATGATTTGCGTGATGCGAGTAACCCCATGTTTTTATTGCATGTTCCATATAGTTTTTGGGGGAGTGTTAGATATTGATCTTGCTCAACACCTCGTGCAGATATGGGTGTGATTCAGCTTACAATGATCCGCGACATAAGTCGCCAAGATTCTCTTTGGTCTCATTGATTTACATATTTTTTATATCTTTGACCAACAAAAAACAACATAAACGTCGTTCCTATCTTGTTAAACCTTTACAGATAAAATTATAACAACATAAATGAGACTCACTATTGAAACGCTGAATATATTAAAGCTAAAAAAGACATTATTCAAACCGATGTCATAAAAATGCCCAAGCAGCGTTAACCTATAAAAAAATACCCTGTATCGAAAACATGCAGGCGTGTAAACAGTATGAGCAGCAATCCAAAGAGTTTATACCCTGTAATTAAATCCCAATATCTAAATTTGAATCTCTACAGTTACTGGCGTTTCCATACATTTTACATTGCATGATTAGGCGTTACCGTGCGTGTAGAAGATACAAAATAAATTAATATAATTCTATGATGCCTCAAACTGGTAATCAAGTAAGGTGAAAAAAACTATGCTATATTTGTGAAGACTATTTTTTTGGTAATGCACTAGCAACCAATTTCAGCATAATGTGTGTATTCTACCACGCGAACATAATAGTACCCTAATTAGTGCATGGTCGTATGTTTTTATGAAAGCAAGTCCAACATCATATCATGCACATCATGTTTTGTGTTTGTTTTTTAATTAACAGGTACACAGCCATGTTAGTGATGTTTAGCGTTGACCGTGCTAATAACCTAACAGAAAGTGGAAGGTGTAGTTTTTCAATCTATCCGTCGGTTGGCGTAGTTGTCTAAACCGAACTTTGCCACCACTCAATCTCGCGTTGCGATGAATAATTGCAAAACAAATTGATACAAATATATATAGGATCTGACATGAGTTGTCATATAATACCATATTTTATAAAACGAGTTCAGGAATTTTGTTAGTAAGCGAGCCTTTGGTGAGCTTACTAACGAATTTCCTGGACGAGTTTAATAAAATATGGTATGCTTTGACAACGAGTGTCAGATCTTTTTTATCACATGCTTTTTAACTAAATAAAATACATCTAAATTGACAAAACAAATGCTGATAGATCTAAAAGTTGTTTACTATCGTGACGTCATTTCATGTTGACGACGTCATTTCACCAAAATAAAGCCTTTTTTAAATACATTGATGACATAAAAGCAACATAACCGAAACTGCAAATGCATAGAAATGACACAACGAAAGTTTAATGTTATTGCTATCTTCATATACACATTAAATGTTTTCAAGTTTATTGAAGAATAAATTAATTCGTTTACTTCAAACGAATTCAATTATCAGATAACATACACGTATAGTAACAATCCCATTAAAATCAAATCATAACATCCACTCAATTATTTGTCATAGTGAGGCGGATTTTATAAAATCATCAGACCGGAGATGATTTGATATAGGATTGCTATATCCCTTAATAACCAAGTAGTCTTCAAATACAAGTTATCAAAACACGCATTCTGTTTCGAGTATGATATGAGTGCATGTATATTTGTCGAACACATTTCAGCTTTTAATTGTGCTACAGAGGCTTAACTGCTTAGCATACCCAACCGAGAAAGTCATGTTCTTTACATAAACAATGCTTACATTAATAAATATCGAATAATATTTTGATAATGCTAAAGCTACAAAATGTAAGTTACATATTAAATATCGGACAATTTTTTGATTATACTTAACCTACAAAAAATAAGTTAAACATGTAAAATGCGCTCATTAAACGTTTTTAAATATCTTATCTCCCTTAACTAAATCTTGCAATGATCAAGCTTTCAAAATATGGCGCAAATGATGATTATCTGCAAAAGACACATGTCTATATCATTTGCTGACTTCACATCAGAAAATATAGGCGGGAACAAAACGATAAATATGCACTTATGGATCGTTAATGATGCGAACGTGAATATCGATTCATAAAGTTTGGTTTGAAAATGCAATATTAAGAAAAGAACATTCCAGAGAATTAATATCTGATTCTCCTTTCAGTCAAATCACATTAAAATGTATACACATTTTTTTTTCAACAATATTCAATTTTGATTTCAAATACATACTCAGTAAATCAAAATGATTGAAACGACTTCAGTGTTGCAAGACGGTAACCCAACAAACTTTATATAACCAGGATTCAATTATTGATCTTGTGAAAATATATTTAAAGTACGTTTTCTTACTACGTTGTATCATATATAGATCCCCGTGAATAGGCGTGTCTATAATATAGGCTAACCAAAATAGCTATATCATAATGATTAATTAATGCGAAAACTGTTTTGTATGGGGAGTATGTTGCAATATTATAATATGACAGATCCTATTAACTAACACTGCATTCACATCTTCCTCCGATACAGCACTTCTTCTAAAGAGAAGATTGTGTGCAGGCGTCTACTGGTTAAGGGGTGAACACTTCACAAAGGTTGGGTGTTAATTTAAAATTATTAACATGGTTGGTTTATGAATGTTAATAAGGTTGTTGGATAGAACGAGAATAGCTCCCGTCACTTATTCAATAGGGCCTCCTGAATTAAAATACACCGCTGACTTATTTACCGTACACAGCGGGAACAAGACCTCATATAAATAAATTAACACCATTATTTTATAGTTGAAGGTCAATATGTACATACTTATCTGGGAAACAAAGCCCCCACCAAAAAAAAACACACACTCAAACCCTACTTTAGTTATAGTTGTCAATATGTCAGTAAATGTCTTTACTTACAATATATTATTATTTTTATTAATCTATAATAATCTATAAATTTTGGAGAAAATCGTGCATATAACATATTGGCATAGCCAGAATTGGAACAAATCTAGACTTTTGTGAACAAATATTACATAATGAACAAGTGGTTCACGTGTTAATCTTAAATTAAAAAAAAAATGATTGTAATCAGACGGCCCCATCCATGAGGACGATAGGTTTTCACACAATTATTGAGGTGGGAAATTACTGTAATTAAACGAAACTATGCTTGCAGATTAACAAAGGCATTTTAGAAAATAAGGAAGATAAATGCGTTCACAAAAGCCACTGATTTTCTCTTCCAAAACAGTTGCGCCACTCGTTTGTCGTATACCGCTTTATTAGCGCATAAACGGTAAATGGTAGTACGCACGTCATTGATTGTTTTCATTGTACAGTTTCATTATATAGGGAAATAACTTGTTTCGTGTTTAGTTTTATAATTAGTTCAACAAACAACGCTTCAAAAGGCAAATCAGTTGTTATATTGTTTGTCTTAGCTTTTTAGTGTGTTATTTTATATCGAAATACGAACAAATACGTGTGGATTTTCGTGTTTCGTTGGGTCGAATGTAAAACGAAATTTAAAAAGACGGTAGAAACACGGATAAATAAAGTCAGAAGGTATTCATATAATAATGCATTATCACGATCAAATTAGATAATTAAAACAATAAGTGTGGGCGATGTTATTTCGTAAAATGCAATACAATTGCACATATTCAAATTTTAAATAATATATTGAGTAAATGACGGATTACATATATAATTTGTAAGTGAATGGTATGATTATCATTTCAATTGCTTTGTTTATAATTTTTTTCAAATTTATTCTATTTTGATTTGGATTTTGTTTTGGAGCTAATGGTAAGCAGATTTATGCAAATGAATTCCTAACAACTAAGAACAGAGTTGGTGATCTTATTATGTTTGCTTGTGTTTTAGAATACTGTGACAATTGATGTTGAATAAATCTTAGAGATTAGAATACCTTGTTATACAACTTTTAAAGTATGTTATTATGCTTACCACAATTATAGTCAATCATGTTTGTGTTAACAATTAAAGCCAAACTTAACACGTAGTGGTTATGGTGAGCTATTGTGGTCACCCACATGTATGACTAAATCTTGATGAAACTTGTTTATCTTGACAATATTTAATCTGAGTTTGAATCTTGGTCAGGGGCGCCCACATTGATGACGCAACCTTGATTACACATGGTCAGAATGGTTATCTTTGCGATATCGTGTCCAGGTTTGAAACTGAATTATGTGTATCCAAACATTTAGTCTTCATGTCAAATCTTGACATTATCAAGTTCATGTTTGAATCTGAGTCAAGTTTGGTTTAATACTATGTACCTTAATCTCAGGTGCATTCTTCGTGGCCATCATTGCTCTCGTCTTTCACTATAAAAAAGGCCAAACAAGTGTTTGTACTTAACTTCCCGATAACTGCCTGGTGGATTTCGTACAAACAGATGAGGGATCTTGATGATCCTAAAGAAATGACATTAAGTAACAACCAGTTGTGGCTGAATTACGGCCATTTGTTTTTTTGTCCACTATCGAGTATATAATAGATTTGTATGTGTCCAAACATGTGGCCTGGAGAATCAGTGTTTGTGACACACTTTTAGTTTAGAAACATATATTTTGTAGACAATTTGAATAGGTCTTTGGAGTAGTTACTTATAGTCACTTACAGAATATGTACATGATAAAAAGCAGAAAAATAGTCAAGCACATTTTCATAGATCTGGTTTTGTTATACGATGTCAATTTTTATGTAATCCCTCTAAAGTGTCTGTTCCTATCATAACACTTTATGTGCTTCGTTATAATTAAACATGAATATTGTTTAGATTTACAAGTAAAATTAAAAGGTGTATCTTGCAATAGTAAATCTTGTAAATAACGGACACTGGCTTCCTATTTATTAAAGTTTTATGTTTGTCACTCATTAAAAGCCCCTCAAAAGCCCCTGATTATTCATTCAAGAGGCCCAATTCAACTTTTTATATTTACATTGCATACTCATTTTTATAGGGAAAGGGAATCCATTCACAAATGTAATACTAGGTTAAGACCGCGTCATGCAATTGCCGCTTTGACGATTGCGTTTATTGATCCATTGTCCATTGATCGATAGGTCGGTCTGGACCATAAAAATGTTTCAAAACAATATCATGTAGAGAACTCTTTGAATTACAATCATGCAAATAGGTATGACGGTTACTTGGGACAAAAATGAAGACGCCTATCAACTGCTCCAATCATGTTTTAAAACATGAACTGATTTTCTTTACTGGCTTATTTATAACTGTAGGGGAGAGACATCATAAAAATTAATGCATGTTGCGGGGAGTGGGGGAATCAATGTTGTTATTATGTTTGTTCTTTATAATGTGAATTCAGTAGGCATGCTCAAAATAAGATATGTTGATGGAAGAGGAAATGATTCCACCTTTCTTTTACGGGCGGGGCAATTAATAGCTGTTTATCAGACACATGCATATATTTCATCATTATTGTTGTGAAATCTAATATAAGTTTCACGTATTTTAAGATGGACATAAATTTCTTGTTTTACAGTGAAATCTTATGTCAGCTTTGTGTGTAAGCCACTGTCTATTTTAAGAGTTATGGATCCTGTTTAGGTAATATTTAGATGACATCTTTTGGTTTTGAATTCCACCATTATTTTATCCATTAAAGTCACACACCTTGAAATGAAGTACATGTTCATCAATACATATAGATGCAATTTGAAAGTGTTCAAAATTGCCATTAATTCTACAGCCTAGTTAGCAAGTAAATTATTATTTTTCAAACGGTACCGCTTTTAAAACCGAAAGTAGGATTTCTATACGTCCATTTCGACTAACGCGATTATTTTTAAGTTTCAAAACGCAAAAAGACGGATTTCTACCGTGTAACTACCAGATATATTCTAATTGGCATCGATAAAATTAAATTTATAGCCTAGTTAGCAAGTAATTTATTATTTTTCAAACAGTACCGCTTTCAAAACCGAAAGTATGATTTCTAGACGTATACGTCCATTTCGACAAACGCGATTTTTTTAAGTTTTAAAGCGCAAAAAGACGGATTTCTACCTTGTAACCACCATATAGTCTAATTGGCATAGATATAATATGTTTCTTATTTATACTTAAATTGACTATGCCAAATAAGGTGTGTGGCTTTAATCTGTTCAGTTTTACGTATATAAAAAAAGTGAAACCACTTGCTGGATATGAAAATTATTTCATACGATGGTCCTTTAGTGAACCTCTGCCAAATATAATCAAATTATTGTGATTTGGTTGCAAATCATCATAATCATGGCAACATGGTGATGGGGCAAGTTGTCTGTATGGTTGTATTTAAAACAAATACAAAACAAAAATGATTTCCTTCTTTTCGAAACATTTGCTTTGTGGATGACATTGGACATCTTCTGCTAGTGGGTTTGTTTCCTTAATGCCAATTGTAAAAACAATACCACAGCTAAGATTAGAGATGTAAAATCAACTTATAAAATAAATAATTTTTCTCACGGCATTTCTTTTACATGTTTGCAAAAATAATATATTTTAAAGCCAAATAGGTCACGTTATTTCATTGCGAACTGAAAGCTAAATATCCAGTTCATGTGAATAGAGTTTCAATGACATGCTGGTTTCATGCTGGGATCATATTCCTTTCTATACGCTTGCTTGCGTTCATCTACACATCCCACGCTTAACACATGTCAAAGAAGGTACAATATGAAATCGACTCAGGGCAGTTTATGTCCGTTTATAGTTGGTTTGGTGAATTTAAGTTGTATACTGGAATAGTCGGATAACATCGTTGGAAGGTAAATCTGGTTTTGTTGAAAGAAAAACATGTTTCTATGTTTATATACTATTGATATCATGTAATATCAGACGAAGCTGACATGGCGCAGGAAAAGACGAGGCTTTCCGATCCTTTTCAAATGCCATATCGCACGAGTCTGATATCACATGATATCAAAAGTCACTTACCATAAAGTTAATGTTTTACGCAACATTAAATTCAAAAACAAACATATGGTCGCCGTGGCGTAATAAATATGGTGTGTACCTTGCGACCCGGAGGTCATGGGTTTGATCCCCACTGTGGGAGCGTTCTTTAAATGTCCCCAATATACACCAAGTACTGGTTTTAGTCCCAGGAAACGGACTCGAGAGCGTTTCAAACAAGCCTTAGGCTTTCTATGCAATCTAGCTTAGATTATAGGTTTACACTTAAAACAAATATTAACGATACAAAATAGTCGCCCCAATGTTCATGATACACGGTAGTAAAATATGCATATCAGAAACGACCTGATTACATCCGATAGCGTTAACGACACAAAAACATTCCACAACTACAAAAAAGTAGTTCTCGGTATGGGCGGGACTTAACAAACATCGACCGCGACAAATGTGCATGATCATCGCAAAGGTTGGCGGAGTATTTTTTTTAATATAAATGGGTGGAATTCAAAAGTGTTATCGGATAGGGGCAATGATAAGACTTAAACATATCGGGTTAGTATCTCCAATCTAAGTGTGCACTAGTGGCATACTAAATATAAACACTACTGACCAATACAATATATATGTCTGTACATTTAATATACAAAACACATTTTACAGAACATCTAATGAATACGCAGATATTTAGGCTCAACATTTATATGAACCCAAGGTTAAAGAAGGATCATTGACTGGCAAACTCAATATTGGATCACTTAACGGTCTTCTTAAGTATCCAGTGTCAGGAGTGATGTTTATGACTATTTGTTTTCTTTACAATCCTTTCAACTTGATATGCATTCCTGCGCATGCAACTTTCGAACATATTAAACAAATCCTTGAGGTATTGGACTACCGGTATTAAGTTGCAAATTGTGTATAATCTTTTTGAATAAAAAAATATTCTGATTATTTTTGATATATTGATTTAAACGCTTAGTTAAAATGGTTGAAATCACTGCTTTACATTTGTAAATCTCTTTGTTCATTTTAAAATTAAATCAACGCGGAAGTTTCGGTAGCTATCTGCAGAATTGACTGTATGTTAATTTAAATTGACACTTAATAATACACAATAAGTGTGTGTGCTACATTACATTAATTTAAATCAACGCACTAATCGCCCACAATCAACTTTTCTCGAAGCATGTGGTGCAGAACATTCGTTGTTATTCACTAAGCTAGGTCACGTGCTGTCATTTTTTTTAACTATTAGGCCAATAGCTTTACATATTAGTGACGTTTATGACGTTAATTTTAGTGACGTGTATTGACTGCACGGAAGTGAACAAAGATTGGCAATAAAATACGGTATAGGTAAATTGTGTCCTGTTATAACGTTGATGCTGCTGAAACAATGGTTCGAGATTAGATTATTCATAAACAGCATCTTCTTACTGACCAATATTAATGTACTGACCCTTCTGAGTCAGAAAGAAGCATGTAAACTAATTTCGTTTCTTGACCATGTGTGATTTTGCTCTTATTTGCGCTTTTTGTTAACGTTTAATACTTTCCGTTGATGTGAAACAATAAAGCATTCCGGAATTTTAATGATCTACTAATTAAATTGGTAAAACTTATAATAATCCATGTACATTGTGGTTGTTCTTAAAGTATATTTAACTAATTATTGTGTAAATATATACAGGAGTAGGTAGTTAATATTCCAATAAAACATCCCATATCCAGAATATGTAATATTCATTTCTTATATTAGACCTTATTGAGTACCTCATGAGCGTTTAAAAAAACCCAGCTAAATCTAAACTTTTGGAATGAAGTCGGGGATAATGCTTTTATTTAAGACACTTAAGAGTTTGCAGAACGGATGAGGTTGAAACGAATACAATTTTGGTTTACTATTGTGTTCAAATACATCTGTGTAAATACAAATGGTTATTTTCTAACAAAAGGGAAATATACAGCTTTGTCGCACCGCATGTCCGTGTCAACGCAACTTTGGTGTTTGCGGTTTGCACTATTGTATTGACACCAAGACATATTTTACATTCAGTATTAATATCAATGTCAATGGAGTATCTAAGTGTTGAGGTAGTTATATTTACATGTACAGTATAATATTAAAACGCGTTTGAACGTGTTTTTACGTTTGAGCAGTGGAACAAAGTTAACAATACAGTTATTGTGATCATAAATTGACAACTAAATGCTAATGGAAGTACCAAAACTTCTCCCTCTAGGAGAATGCCTTATAAATAGGTGAGGAAATTGATAGCTGTTTTTTAAACTTAGGCATATATTTCATTATTAGTGTTGTGAAATATGATGTCAGTTTTACGTGTTTTAGATGGATATACATTTCTTTTCTATGGTGAAATCTGATTCCAGCTTTGTGTAAAATAGTATTGCATGTCAATAATCATTTTTTGGAGTAAAAAATACATTTGAAAACAGTTGTGGTTACCTTTTTGATAGAATCGTTTTAAAACAACATTAACATTTTATAAACACTGCATAGGACATCAACATTTTATATGCTGTGTGTTTTCAATTATTAAAGTAATTTTCACTCTGTCCATCTTTAATGTTAAAAAAATTTGTAAATCCTTCTTCTTGAAAACAGCAAGCCCATAGATTTAATATCTGGCATGCAACATGAAATTATGGTCTTCTACAGAGTTTGTTCGAATCGTGCCTCTGGGGTAAAACTTGGCCTTGGGGATTACTTTTTTCCGTTACATCTTTATACAAAAAAATCTTCAGTTGAATACAACAAAAAGACCCAGAGGTCCAGCATGTAATATTTTAAGGTATTCGTACCAAGTTTGTGCATATCATGTCATTTGGGTTAAAAATGGCCTCTCCTGTTGGTTTCTTTTTTTCCTTATATCTATAATGTGAAACTTACAAAATCTAATCTGATTGAAGCAAGGTCCAAATGTTTGTTATTCGATAAGCAACATCGTATGGTGGTCATATTCAAATAATACCCATTGGGAAACACTTGCTCTGCGTGGGGAATTCAAATTTCTGTTATTTGAATATAGTTAAAAATATTTCAAATGTTTCTGATACTGACAGGCCTACAGATTAGTATTGTGAACATACTATCAACGTTTTATTGAGTTCTTGCTGAAGGGGTCTAACTTATTAATGCCCTGGGAGTTCCTTGTCTTGTATTTTGCACATAACAACAAAGGGATTTCCTCTACCAAGTTGGTTCAGTTCTTGATCCAGGTGACTAAATTTGAAATGCCTTGGGAGTAACTTGTTCCCCATATATGTATTGAGTATCATCTTGTACACTATTACCACTGAAATGTCAATGCTTAGAGGTTTATGTCATGTATATGAAACATTATATAGAAATCCTCACGCAAAATTGTTCAAATCATGCACCTCGAGCAATAATTCTTCCGACCTGGAGATAAGTTTGATATATTTTATGTATCACAAAAACTGTACAAAAAAATAATATATGTATATAGTTATAATTATTAAAAATTTCCAATATTTTAAAGCTGGTTTAAGTATTATTATGTGTGTTAAGGAGTAAAGCATCGTGTAGTTGAACTGTACAATATTTCTTCAAATAATAACTCTGCAATCACAACTGGCTACGTTACAAGGCATGGTCTGGTATATGAAAACTTTGTATTTGGGTTTTAACATTCTGTAGTAGTTTTCTCCCAAATTACTGAAATATTATCTTTCTGGTTGACATAAGACCTGCCCTGCTGGTAGGTTTGTTTCCGTAATGTACAATGTGAAAAAAATCTCACAGCTAAGATTAATGATGTATAATAAACAACATTTTCACATGGCATATCTTTTACAGGTTTGCAAAAAATAATATATTTTAAAGCCAAATTGGTCCCGTTGTATTTCGAAATTTGAGAATAGTTAATTTAATTGTCAGTGACTTAAAAGCTTAGTATCCAGTGTATGTGATTTACATTTTGATTAATCGTTGGTATCAGTTTGCAGTTAAAGCTATCCGTTTCAATGGAGATCATATTCCTTTCTCTACGCTTGCTTGCGTTCAGCTACATGTAGTGACACCCAGTTTCCAAATTCCCTACGCTCATTACAGATTATCTGTTTGTTTTGGGTTTTGGTGAATTAACGTTGTGTACTTGAATAGTTGGATAACATCATTGAAGGGAAATCTGGCTTCGTTGAAAGAAAAAATGTTTCGATGTGGATATTTTAACCCCGTCTTATAAAATGGTAAATTCACAATACTGAAAATTTCACGCAAAAGTGAGAAACCCGTCTTATAGTCTATCCGTTTTATAATCCATATACAATAGATATATATATACTTGGCATGCATGTGTATCTAATGGAGCTGCACATTTTGAGTGGTGAAAGGGCAAGGTCAAGGTCATCCTTCAAGGTAAAAAAAAATCAAAGCGGCGCATTAGGGGGCATTGTGTTTCTGACAAACACATCTTTTGTTCGTTTAGAAGAGAATTTCTTTAAAGAGAAAAAATCATAAAAGCGGAAAGTGGTGTTCCTGATTAGACTGTGCGGACTGCATAGGCTAATCTGGGAGGACACTTTGCACACATGCATTAAGCCACGTTTTAAGCGCTCTGCTTAAATTCAAATCAACAAATCCAACATGTTTGTGATCAACATAAACTTTACTTATTGCAATAATGCACGTCCATCTACATTAATTTAGATACACGTATATTTCTTTATTCAGCTCATCATATCCGCATACACGAAATAATACTCCATCTGGTCGATTTTGGATTATTCAGCATTCAACGGCCATCACGCGCCAAATAGTGACGTCATTTTGTTTATTTTCAATTCAGTCATACGTATCGGTTTATAACGTTCAGAAGCTGTGAATATTACACGGCCGGAAATGGATATAGGTCATTTCAATTTACCATAGGGAAGCATTCTGCTGACTTCTGTAATTGACTGTCATATTTCATATGGTACTTTACGTATACATTCTATCATGATGATAGGTAGACTTATTTAAGAATGCTGCAAATTGCAGTAACATCAACCACTGAGAAACCATTATTAACACACGTATGTCCTTTATTTAAGGCAATTACCAACTTGATTGAACAGCATTAACCAACATTGAGCAAAACATCAACATTAATAAAAATTGATTCCAACTATCGATCGGCCAATTAAAGGAATGACAAACCTCACAAATATCATAGAATCAACATCAATACACAACTTTTAAATCACATATGCAAACATACTTTCAAATTCAGCATCCATGCAAACTACAATATTCTCGTAACTTGAACAATCTTAGACTTTAACCGTCTAACGGTTGGTGTTCACGCTTGTCATATGTTTAATAAAAACCCATACATAGTTCTACACGATTCACATTTGATGGTACACTGTTTGAAGGTAATTTGTACAACCATTAATTGGAAGCAATGTGGTAATCAAAACCATTACACAAAAACAAGAGCGATTTGCCAATGTTCAAGCTTAACTAGAATATGACACGTATGACTTCTTCTACAATTAAAACCGATTAATACTTTTTTTCACTCAGGAAGATATTACCCGATATGCACCAACGATGTATTTGTAACTTCTCATGACAGATATTTTCATTTATGTCCCATCGACAGACCATACACGGCACGTTTATTACCAATCAATCATATTCAGACACGTTTAAATGATGCAACGACCGAGTTGGAAAATATTATGGTGAGTATATTACTTCTGCACATACAGTAAACTATGTCATGAAGATATTTCACAGAATATATGTTATATGGAATGGGCATGAAAATACTACGTTCAGACGGACGAACGAGGGACATTCCTGTACCCAATTTCCCGCTTTGCGACGGATGTTTTAACAGAGTGAACAATAATCTGAGATAATGCCTAACAATGACGAATGATGAATTTAATATAGGATAATACACGTTTTCGAGGGCATGATCATCTGCGGGCGCTCGAAAAATCCGTTCCTGCCCGAGTGCGCAGCACGATGAAAGGAACGGATTTTGAGAGCGGCCGCAGATGATCATGGCCGAGAAAATGTTTATTTTCGCTAGTATTGCATAAACAAATCGAACATACCAAAATAAATTAAAAAAACACTGAAAACAATATGTCTTGCTCATGTGACATGAACAAAATAATTCGATAATTTCATATGAAGTCATACAGTTCAAGGTTGTGTTTTACATATGCCTCACTCGGTCATCATCACAAATGACGAGGCTTTACCTTCGGATAGGCAGTTTTAGATTTAAAATGTGTTTAAACAGTTAATTAGTGCAAATTTGAAATGCAGTCGCACAGAGTAAGAGATGAGGAATTATTTTGGATTTTACTGGTTGTGACGGATAAATATATCGTCATAATAAGTCATTACTAAGGGGACCAGTTTATGGATATGAAAAACACATAACAGGGCTTGAACGGCACGTGAATCGACTTGTTAATACACGATTTTTCCCGTTCAAGCCCTCCTTTTGTCAAGTTTCTGCACCCCGCCAGAGGGCATATAGATAGAGTTTATGCAATAATGGTGTGGAAAGCTCGATTTAATTAGGTACAATGACAACGCACATAAATGTCGTAAGAACAAGAGAAACATGTACACATGTGTTCATTGTAATGATAACCAACATATTACATTGTATCTACCTTTATAAGTCATAACATGTATTATAATTATCATAATATCATGGGATTTAATTGTATTTGAAAGTTCATATGGTATATAAAATTTGAGGTCAACTTATATCCACAACTCAAATGCTAAAGGGGTCTAATAAAATATGGTTCTTGGTTAAATAATTAAAACAAATCTGAAATTAGGTATTTCATTCATTTTCGAAATCTATACAACCATAAGTCTCGGTTAGGGAAGACGATCGTGTAATTCTTTAGTAATAATGCAGACAAATTGTAATCGATACATTCATCCATAACCGAACGCCGCTAGATTTCAATTAATGCGACATAACTCCCAATTATAACACGATTTGCTACGTATCGTTTTTTTAATAATGCAGAAAACATTAAATATAGACACTTTTGCCTGTTTTAGCGCTATATCTCAACTAAAAACTGCTGTTTAACGCCAATAAAATATTTTGAAAATCTGCCATTCAATTGACACTACTATATCAAAAAACACGAGCTAGATGACGTGTATTTAAACGGATAAATGTCAAAATGTTGAAACAGCTGAGTTTCTGTTTATTTGTTTTACCAATGTTGTTCCGAACTGGTTCGTATTTTATTTTGAGTTGCAAACGTTACCATTCAGTTGCAAGATTTACCCTAAAATGAGAGGATTTAAGCTAATGGCATAGATTATATTTTTTTACGGGCTAATGATCCTCTTATGTGCTATACTTGGAATATTGCGAATTTCGTAGCATTTCAATATTTCGATTAACAGTTGCAAGCCAATTAAACAATCACGTGCAGTTGACATATAAAGAGGCGCTTTTGCATTTCCCGAATAAATACAAAAGTAACGAAAAGTGCCTCTAACAAAACTGGTCTAGTTTGTAACGATTACCAGAATAAAGCAATTAATAATACTACAATTATGCATTTTTTGAGTCCGTTAGCAAGTAATTGATGGTCTATAATAATGAAATTGAATAGCTCGTGATGTGAATTATCGCCCAATTACCAACGAGATGGAGCGCACTGTAATTATGTAGTCGATATTAAGAAACGGACCCGACAATGTTGTTTTAAGTTCTAAGTCTAACGTTTTTGATGCAAATGAGCTAAATAAACTAGTTTAAACGAAGAGTCCAATTAAATGTGCAATGAGTATAAGCATTCATATAGACGGATTTATAAATACACTGGTTATACACATACAAGCCGCAGCTGTTGTAAATACAGGAATGTATTAGTAGTTCACCCTTAGCCGAACTAACGACGTCAAGCAATGTTCACAGTATCTTATATAATTGTGAGATACGTTTATCATACTAAAAAGTATAGTGACCGCACACCAATCACGTGTAAGAACTTAAAACAGGTCCTCGAGTTTCCATGTATAAAAACACCAAGGAACATCAATTCAGTATTGTTTTAGTAATGGAAGTATCCAGTTTGTGTTGACAGACAGACTGTCAAAGGGACGGACAGATTGACGGACAAAGGGCAAACATTTGATTACCTACGGATAACACCGGTAGGGCAATTACAAACTGTTAAATGTTAAATTGCAGCTTTATGTTATTGTACCCTGTACTGTTTGCGATTAGTCAAATACTTTAAGTATCATATTGTTTCTGTTGATATATTATTTGACATTTTTGAAATCAAACATGAATACCAGGCTTTCATAAAGTCCAATATGTAATGTCCGCCGAACCAATACGTACGATATATAATACAAAAACAAAATAATCAGAGGATGTGTAATGGGTCATTTCATGTGTCTTAACACCTTTGCTGTAAAAAATATATGCATGCATCTATGTTTCTATGAAAAAGCTTGTATTATTGTTGAATTCACATTGTTGTTGAATTCACGAGGGCTATTAACTTAATGACCGGCGTGTGACCATGTATGAATGTTTAACATTGCGTTGTCCTATTGGTCATTGACATTTGATGAATGTATTATTACACATGAAACTTGATACAGTACAATGGGTTTAACAGGTCTCCCTTTGTTGTGTTATGAAGGTCCGCGTATATACCGTCTATTCATTTTACGCGTTGCTTTCGATATATCGAAACACGAAAATAAACACGTTTAAGTTCGTATTTCGATTGTTTTAATAACCAAACCAAAAACAAAACACTGAAACCTTCACATTTTCTTTGGGGCATTTATCGTTGTACTAACTACAAAAAAAAAACACGAAACTTTTTTCCCTATTCATATTTCGTATCAATTTGAATATTACGAAATTCAATGTTTAAAGATTGAAGGTGTGTATTACTGTTTAAAGTTCTTCCTATCATAAAACGAAAAACGAGTGGCGATGCTGTTTTTGGGCGATCAATCATGAACGACCTTTTGCAATTTTCTCCCTTTTATACTAATAAAGCATTAGTAAACTAGTTATTACGTTTAAACTAGGTTTCAAAAAATAAGAAAAATAAATAATGTAAACGTGTTGTTTATTTGCGAATAATATGCTCAGTTTTACCAAACTTCAAAATTCGATGTTAGCATTAATATTCTATATACACACTATTTATCCCTATACACCAGTAGTCATAAATCATAATTATGTTAATTAACAGCTTCACTTTACATAAGTATGTGAATGTGCATTCAATTATAGTCTAGTGGTTCAATTTATGCTACCGATCTTATGCTACCATATTTTTAAATAAATTCTGACATCGATTTAATAATTATTGATGCAATAACGCATTGAAAAATAACTTTTTTAAGAGTAAATTTTTATTCAATCTTGCCTCAAAAAGTTAAGTTAGATTCTCCACGTTGTTAACACTTAGTCATTTTCGGCGTAGATGTATAACACAGATTTTTGACGTATATCAATATCCAATTACAACTTTGACAGCCACTGTGCCCGCATGAATAAAGTCTTACTCCGCATGGGCTAATTTGAAAATTATAGGGTGGCAGCTTTGCGTTTTTTTGGAACGTTGAATTGAAACGTGCTCAGCGTTAAACTATTACATCTAGTATAGAAAGGTTTTGCGGATACCACAGTAATACACTTTATTTTTCAACATTATTTAGCATGACGTATTTTTTGTTTCATTTTATTTCGCACATTGTGAGTACCAGATACCGCTTTTAACTCCGAAAATGTGTTCTGATATTTAAAACGTAATCCCATACTAACGTTACAGTATGTGCAGTTGTTTACATTAGATCATAATCATTACATTACATAATTACATTAGATCAAATAACTGTTGTTCCCTATTGGTCAGTTACCTATACGCTCGAAAAATCCTCATATTGTGTTTTTATAGTTGATATTAGAAAAATAAAAGTGCTGGGTTAAACATAAGCCAGTGCTTCAGCTGCTCTTGCGTTCACTCTTCTTAAATTCGATACATTCGATCTCGCAGGATATCAAGTGTGTAAGGAAATCGTCCTTACAATGCTTTGGCATATGCTTAGGCGATACAAGAAATGTCGTTCGTCTGTTCCACATTTCTTGTTAAAATCGAAAAAGGTACATTATTTAAATAAGACATTTGCACTAAACTAAATGTCTTATTGCGTCTAAAACATCAACATGCTAGACACCTGTTGTGTTTATTAATTTAAGAATTATTTCATAAACTGGACGAATGTATCATCGAAATTATTAACGATATTATAAATAATTCATATACACATGCATAGTTGTTTACGGCAACCCGCTTTATCAAGTCCGTTTAGATACAGATCTTACTCAACACCTCGTACAGTTATTGGTGTGATTAAGCTTACAATGATCCGCGACATAGGTCACCACGATTCCCTTTGATCTCCTTGATTAACATATATCTTTCATCAACAAAAACCAACATAAAATTCATTCTTTTTTAAACCCTTAACAGATAAAAAAAACAACAATAAATGAGACTCACTGTTCAAACGCGGAATATATAAAACCTATATGTTTTAAACAAACGGGTTTAATTTAAATGCCCGAACAGTTTTAACCTACACATATATCCTTTATCGAAAACATGCAGGCGTGTAACCAGTATACACAACAATGCAAACAACTTATATACTATAATGAAAACCCAATAACTAAATTTGAATCTCTACAGTTATTGACGTTTTAATCTACTACAAACTAGCATGATTAAACATTTTACCGTTCCTAAGATGAAACAATATAAGTATGATTCTATGATTCCTAACACTGGAGTACAAGCAATTTTAAAGAAACTATTCTATATTTTTGCAGACAATTTTGTTGGTAATGAACTAGAATAAATGTTCAGCATAACGTGTGTGTCGCTTTCAAGCTTAATGCTTAACGTCTCTACCACGCGAACATAATAATGCCAAAATTAGTTCATGGTCGCATGTTGTTAGGAAATCAAGCCCAACATCATATCATGCACATAATGTGTTTGTGTTTGTTTCTTTACTAACTGGTACACTCTCATTTTAGTAATGTTTATTTGTGACAGTGTGATAAACTCTAAATAACAAAGGGGTCCATATAGGTGTAGTTTTTCATTCTATTCGTCGGTTTGGGTAGTTGTCTTATGAGTTTTGTTTAAATATCTGTAAAGTTCATCCATTACTTGATAAGAAAATTTCTGCAAAAACGACTTACTATATTCATGTATTCATGTTTTTGTATTATCATTTTGTTTAACACTAGAAACTGTACAGTTTATGTGTAATAAAATTATGTTCTGTTCTGTTCTATCCCGAATGTTGCCACCACTAAATCTCGCGTTGCGATGAAGTATTTCAAAATGAATTGATACAAATATAAACTGCTATGAGATTGTGTGTCGCTCAAAATACCATATGGTATCTGTCAATGTCAAGTTATTAGGTTTGATTCAATGCATAATTTATGAAACCTTATATTTATACATTAACTCTTCTCCATACCTTTTGCTTGATAGGATTTTAATCATGAATATAAATACTTATTTCACGAGACTAGAAATTGTGTTGTGCACATTCCCAATACGTTTCAGAAGAGTCGTTTACATGAAAACAACACACAAATATTTCCCAAAAATACAAATATTGACATAAAAGCAACATTACCCAACATCAAATAAAATGACACTACGAAATTGTAATGTGATGGCTATCGTCAAATACACATTAAATGTTTACAATCCTAGTTTATTGAAAAATAAATTATTTCGTTTACTTCAAACGAATTCACTTATCAGATAGCATACACGTTTAGTCACAATCCCATTAAAATGAAATCATAAAATCCACTCAATTATTTGTCACATTAAGGCGGATTTTATAAAAGCGTCAGACTGGAGATGATTTGATATAGTATTGCTATATACCTTAATAACCACGTGGTCTTCAAATACAAGTAATCAAATAACAATGTTTTTTTCGAGTATAATATGATTGTACGTATATTTGGCGGACACATTTTAGCTTGAACTTAAATTGTGTTATAAGCGCTAAACTGATTAGCGAGGATATAAACCAGTTAAACGTACTACCTGATATGTTAAGCGCCTTTGAACGTGCACTCTTGTATGAAAAGGGCGCTATATAAATCCGGTATAATAATATATGTTGCCATTCATTATTTAAAAAGTATTCATAAGGCAGTCAGTCAAACAGAAAAACCGGTTTATCATTAATACAAAGTACATACAGACGCTTTCAAAGATAATGTTTTTTTTTTTATAAGTACATACTCAGTCAATCAAAACGTGAACCCAACAAACTTTATATCCCCAGGATTCAATCTTGCAACGTTGTATCATATGTAGATCCCCATGAATTAGCGTGTCTCTAATATTAACTCACCAAAATAAGTATATCATCATGATTAATTATTGAGTAGATCGTTTGCTTATGTTTTTTATGTTAAAATATTATAATCTGACGGATCCTTTTAACTAACACCGTTCATAAATCTTCTCCGATACGGCACTCCTTCTAAATAGAAGATTTTGTGCCGGCGTCTTTTAGTTAAAGGATGAAAACTGTACAAAGATGCTCAGATGGGTGTTAATTTTAAATTATTTACATGGTTGGTTTATGAATGTTAATAAGGTTGTTGGATATAACGAGAATGAATCCCGTCACTTATTTTAGGAGTGGCCTCATTAATTAAAATACACCGCTTACTTAATTACCGTACACAGCGGGAACACGAACTTATATTAATATGTTTGCAACATAATTCTATATTTGAATGTTAATGTGTACCTACTTATCTGGTAAAACAAATCCCAAAATATAAAATATCGAAGACTTTTTTATTTATATTTTTCAATATATCCGTAAATGTATTTATTTACAAATACATTATTATTTTTTATAATCTTTAATATATATATAATTAAGAGAAATTCATGGATAGAAAATATTGCTCTAACCAGGATTCGATTAACTTTAGACCTTCGTGAACGCATTTTTAACAATGAACAAGCGATGCACTTATAAATCTTTACGTTTATAAACTGATTGCAATCAGACGGCTGTACCGACCCAATCCCTGAGGACGATAGGTTTTCACACACTTATTCAGGTGGGAAAATTACTTTAATTAAACGAAGCTATGCTAACATATTTACAGGGGCATTTAAGAATATACGGAAGAGAAATGCGCTCAAAAAGCCACTGATTTTCTCATCTATAACAGTTGCGCCACTCGTTTGTCGTATACCGCTTTATCAAAGCATAAACGGTTAATGGTAGTACGCACTTAATTGATTTTTTCCATTATAGAGTTTCATAATATTCAGATTGAAACGAAGTTTTTATAGCGAAATAAGTTGTTTCGTGTTTAGTTTTATAATTAGTTCAACAAAAAAACGCTTTAAAAATCAATTCAGTTGTAATATTGTTTGTCATTGTTTTTTTGTTTGTTCTTTTAAATCGGAATACGAAGAAATAAGTGTGGACTTTCGTGTTTTGTTGTGTCGAATGTATAACGAATATTAAAAAGTCGGAAAATACACGGACCCATAAAGTCAGAAGGTATACATATTAGAATTTAATGAATGTTGTACATAATCACATAGGATATTTTGAACAATAAGTGTGAGAGATGTTTCTCTAAAAATACAATGCAATTGCACTTGATCAATTTGTTAATAATATATTAAGTAAATAACGGATTAAATATGAAATGCAGAAGTGAATGGTAGGATAATCATTTAAGTTTTCTTGTTTAGAAACGTTCACAAATTTATTATATTAAGATTTGGAAAAATGAAGAGTTAGTGATACGAAGATTTAAAAAAATGTATACCTGGCTTAACAATTATTAATATGTGAATGTGTGTAAATATACGGTGAACTGTTGTTGTCACCCTGTGTGCAGCGTCAGTGAGCAATGCGTCGGGTTTCGTGCATCTTTTGTGATCACAATTTACCTCGATACCATAGGCCACATTGTCTTCCACGTTTTATGAAATTGGTCAGAATATTTTGAATGTGAGTTTTGTGTTGTTTATGTTTATTTTCAATATAAAATAAAACATGCATAATACATGCACGAACGTACATAATGCCCTCAGGATTGGTCATCCATTCAGGTCAAATACTAATTTGCATTATACTGGCAACAAAATTTGAATTTGGACCAATATTAAAAACGACTGTACCAGACCTTGCGGCCAGTTGTATTTTGGGGACTTGCGCGGAGACTGTTCTCAGTCTTATACAGGGGTTGGCAACATGTAAGTGTTAAGCTTAACAATATCATATGGATTTGTGCTTGCTTAGCTATAATGATAAAATTACTGATATATAACATCAGATGCGAAAGGAAGTTTACCATCGTTTGATTGCTTTTGTATAACACTTATCCAGATTAGCTTTAAGATTATCAGTTAAAGGGACTAGTTCACAGATTTTGGCATGTTTTGAAGTTTGTCACTAAATGCTTTAAATTGATGAATGTAAACATCACAATTCAAGAGCTCAAGTATTAAAACAAGAATAAAAGTAAAACAAGGAAAAAAAGAGAAAAAAATTAACCACACCAGGGCTCGAACCACTGACCCATGGAGTAAAAGCCAAACGCCGAAACCACTCAGCCATCCGTCTTCACGTGTGTGTGTGCGCGTGCGTGCGTGCGTGCGTGCGTGTGTGTGTTTGTGTGTGTGTGTGTGTGTGTGTGTGTGTCGTCCTTTAGTCTTTACGACTACATTATGTGCGGACCTGACCAACCGTCTTCACATGGGTTGCCATTTATGTTATATTTTGTATATCCATCCATGTGTTGTTACAAAATAAAAAGAATAACAAAATAAATCAAAAATATTAATCGTTTCGCGTCTGAGACGCTTTATAATTGTATCAATTTCTAACGATGATTTTTCGTAAACGAAAGTTTATTTTCAGTATAACTCTACGTCATTAGTGTTATTTCTCACACTGATGTACATTTTTATTTATTTCTTGAATCTGTGACAACAAGTTGAACAAATTCCTATTTTGATAAACTGTGAACAAGTCCCTTTAAAACATCACCCGGCCCAGGTACTCCGTCAAGCAAATTCTTTCTATACGCTTGCTTGCGTTCATCTACCTGTAGTGACACCCAGTTTCAGAATGTCCTACGCTTATTAAAATTTATGTCTGTTTATATTGGGTTTTGGTGAATTTACGTAGTGTACTGGACTAGTTGGATAGCATCATTTGAAGGTAAATCTGGCTTTGTTGAACGAAAAAATGTTTTTATGGGGATATTTTATCCCCGTCTTTTAAGAAGGTCGATTCAAAATACGGTAATATTTACGCAAAAAGGAGAACCCCGTCTTATAGTCAATCCGATGTATAATTCATATACAATATAAATGTATATATATATATAATCTTGAACTCATATCTGTATACACCCCAGAAGAAGACGTAAAGGCGAAAGCGCTAGGGCATAATATAATTACCTTTTAATGCATGTGTACACTGTTTGAACAATATCTTTCTCATATGTATATATTTATATATTTTGTTTAATTATTTTTTATTTATTTATTTATATTTTACATGATATCAAAAGTCACCATCTATGTATTCTCTTTCCTCTTTATATTTAAATAGAAAGAGTGAGAGAATATATAAAGTTGGTGACTTATGATATCAGGTGATATCATGTAGTATCGGACGAGGCTGAGAGAGCGAAGGGAAAATCGAGGATTTTCGAGCCTTTTCAAACGCCATATCGGACTACACATGATATCAAAATTCGCAAACCATATATTATAGGTATTATGCCACATTAAATAAAAATAAAAATATAAATGAAAAAAACAAATCGCAAAATGCCAATGATATAAGTCGTAAAATATGCAAATGAGATACAACCTGAATACATCCAATATCGTCTGTGCATATTTTAACGACATAAGCTACATTCCACAACTACACAAAGTAGTTCCCAGTATGGGCGGGACTAAACCAACATCGACCGCGACATATGTGCATGATAATCGCAAATGTTGGCGGAGTAAAACGTGGAATTTAAAAGTGTTATCGGATGGGGGCTATGATAAGACTTAAACATATCGGGTTAGTATCTCCAATGTTATTGTGCACTAGTGGCATAATACATATATACAATATATCGGTCTGTACATTTGATATACAAAAACACATTTTACAGAACATCTAATGAATACGCAGATATTAAGGTTTAAATTGATATGAACCTAAGGTGAAAGAAGGATCGTTGATTGGCAAACTCAATATTGGATCACTTAACGGTCTTCTCAAGTATCCAGTGTCAGGAGTGATATTTATGTCTATTTTTTCTGTGTTGTTCTCTTTTTATTTTCGTGATGATTCTTGAGTGATCATTTCGCGTACTTGAAACAATAGCGACATCGACCGACAAAATTCGATACCTTACTTAAGCTGATTTATTTGCGCTTAAAAAAGATATGTATAAAGGTCGTTGAAATTTGACGCCATTTCTTTACAATCCTTTCAACTTAGTATGCATTCCTGCGCATGCAACTACCGAACATATTAAACAAATTATTGAGGTATTGGACTACCGGTATTTAGTTGCAAATTGTGTATTGGTACTCTTTTGATAAAAACTAAATAAAAACCATAATGCTGATTATATTTGATATATTGATTTTAATGCTTGGTTAAAATTGTGGAAATCACTGCTTTACATTTGGACATCTATATTTTCGTTAACTAACATCTCATGCGAAAGGACTTTTACCATCGTTTGATTGCTTATGTATAACACTTATCCAGATTAGCTTTAAGATTATAAGTTAAAGCCCCATTTCTACTCAAAATCAACACAAATTTCGTACACTTTTTCGCTAAATAAAGTAAAATAATTACAAATCAGTGTTCCTTATAGCAATTGCTGAAATTTTAACGCCCGATATGGTCATGTAATATAGATTTTTGTAGATACAAAATGCTCGTTTTTATTTTTTTGTGACACAATACATTCCATTTTAATTTCCCTCAAATATATCTATTCATACGACACATCAACACTAAAATGGTACCATTTTGATGTTCATGTGTCGAATGAATAGATATCTTTAAATGGAATAAATTATCCCACATAAAAATATAAACGAGAAAACCAAATCGCAAGATATCAATGATATACGGTCGTAAAATATGCATATGAGATACGAACTGATTACATCCAATATCGTCGGTGCATATTTTAACGACATAAACTACATTCCACAACTACAAAAAGGAGTTCTCGGTATGGGCGGGACTAAACGAACATCGACCGCGACAAATGTGCATGATAATCGCGAAATTCATGTTGGCGGAGTAACAAGGGTTATAAATGGATGGAATTTAAGAGTGTTATTGGATAGGGGTACGATAAGAATAAAACATATCGGGTCAGTATCTCCAATGTACTTGTGTACTTGTGGCATAATAAATATATACACTACTGACATATACAATATATCTGTCTGTACATTGGATATACAAAACACATGTTACAGAACATCTAATGAATACGCAGATATTTAGGTTCAAATGTATATGAACCCAAGGTAAAAGAAGGATCGTTTACTGGTAAACTCAATTATGGATGACTTAACGGTCTTCTCAAGTATCCAGTGTCAGAAGTGATGTTTTCTGTATTGTTCTCTTTTTTTTCATGATCATTCGTGAGTGATCATTTCGCGTACTTAATACAATATCGACATTCGATACTTTACATTAACTGATCTTTTTGCGCTTAAATAAGATATGTATTAAGGTCGTTGAAATTGGACGCCATTTCTTTACAATCCTTCCAACTTGATATGCTTTCCTGCGCATGCAACTACCGAACATTAAAAAATCATTAAGCTATTTGACTATTAAGTTGCAGTTCATGAAATTGTGTATTGGTACTCATTTGATTAAAAATAATGCTGATTATATTTTAAATATTGATTTAAATGCTTGGTTAAACCTGTGGAAATCACTGCTTTACATTTGGACATCTCTTTTTATCGTGTTATAATTGAATCATCGCGGAAGTTTTGTTAGTAGCTGAAACATTTACTGTATGTAAATTAATATTCTACACTTAATCATACACAATATGTTTTTCTGCTACATACCATTAATTAAGACCAACGCTGTAGCGCAGAACACTAATCCACTTATTTTTGATTGACTAAGCCAGGTAACATGCTGTCAGTGTATTTTCAACTTACATTACCTTAATCTCAGGTGCATTCTTCGTGGCCATCATTGCTCTCGTCTTTCACTATAAAAAAGGCCAAACAAGTGNCAGTATTAAGCTGATTGAATGAATTGTTGGTATAAAAGAACACTGAGGGTAGGAAATATTCAGGCTTAACAATTACCCGTTAAGATAGTAATTATATCAAGATTAATATTACCAACAGGGTAATTATATCTTCCCTTTCGGAAAATGTATTAACTATAGATGCCAATTCGACTTATTACATTACGCAATATAATTACAGATGCCAAAATAAAAACATTAATATGAATTGTCGCTTATTATTATATTTTGGAAAATTATTACCCTTATCCATATATTTGGTAGACCTGAAGTCTAAGGTCAAAGTTGCTATAAAACAGCACTTAAATTCCTGCCTCAGCCATAACTTTGCCATATATTGATGGATTTCGTAATAACTTGGTGCAAATGTACACAATCTTAGGGCAACGTATCACGTGTAACACCTGTCTTTCAACCTCAAAGAACATCCTTTGAATGTGTAAGTTTAAATTTTCCCACATAACAGCTTGTCCGGATAGTAACTTTGATATTCAACATGCAATCTTACAAATACTTTAAAGAAGGGATGGTAAATAGATCTGCACTTGTCCATTGATCGATAGGTCGGTCCAGACCATAACAATGTTCCAAAACAATATGTAGAGAAATCTTTGAATTACAATCATGCAAATAACTATGATGGTTACTTGGGACAAAAATGAAGACGCCTATCAACTGCTCCAATCATTTATTAAAACACGAACAGATTTTCTTTACTGGGTTATTTATAACTGTAGGGGAGAGACATCAGAAAAAGTAATGCGTGTTGCGGGGAGTCATGTGTATTCAGTGGGCATGCTCAAAATAAGATATGGTGTTGAAAGAGGAAATGATTCCACCTTTCTTTTACGGGCGGGGCAATTGATAGCTGTTAATCAGACACATGAATATATTTCATCATTATTGTTGTGAAATCTATTATAAGTATTACGTATTTTAAGATGTACATAAATTTCTTGTTTGACAGTGAAATCTTATGTCAGCTTTGTGTGTAAGCCACTGTCCATTTTAAGTGTTATGGATCCTGTTTAGGTAATATTTAGATGACATCTTTTGGTTTTGAATTCCACCATTATTTTATCCATTAAAGTCACACACCTTGAAATTAAGTACATGGTCATCAATACATATAGATGCAATTTGAAAGTGTTCAAAATTGCCATTAATTCTACAGCCTAGTTAGCAAGTAAGTTATTATTTTTCAAACGGTACCGCTATTTAAACCGTAAATAGGATTTCAATACGTCCATTTCGACAAACGCAATACTTTTTAAGTTTCAAAGCGCAAAAAAGACGGATTTCTACCGTGTAACCACCAGATATATTCTACTTTGCATCGATAAAATTAAATTTATAGCCTAGTTAGCAAGTAATTTATTATTTTTCAAACGGTACCGCTTTCAAAACCGAAAGTAGGATTTCTAGACGTATACGTCCATTTCGACAAACGCGATTTTTTTTTAAGTTTTAAAGCGCAAAAAAAGACGGATTTCTACCTTGTTACCACCATATATTCTTATTGGCATAAAGAAAATATGTTTCTTATTTATACTTAAATTTACTATGCCAAATAAGGTGTGTGGCTTTAATATGTTCAGTTTTACGTATACAAAAAAAAAATGAAACCACTTGAAACTTATTTCATACAATGGTCCTTTAGTGAACCTCTGCCAAATATCATCAACTTATTGTGATTTGGATGCAAATCATCATAATCATGACAACATGGTAATGAGGCAAGTTGTCTGTATGGTTGTATTTAAAACAAATACAAAACAAAAATGATTTCCTTCTTTTCTAAACATTTGCTTTGTGGATGAAATTGGACATCTTCTGCTAGTAGGTTTGTTTCCTTAATGTAAATTGTAAAACAATACCCCAGCTTAGATTAAAGTTGTAAAATAAACTTATAAAAAAATTATTTTTCTCACGGCATTTCTTTTACAGGTTTGCAAAAATAATATTTTTACAGCCAAATAGGTCATGTCGTATTGCGAAATTTAAGAACACTTATTTCATTGCGAACTGAAAGCTAAATATCAAGTTCATGTGATTAGACTTTCAATGACATGCTGGTTTCATACTGAGATCATATTCCTTTCTATACGCTTGCTTGCGTTCATCTACACATCCCACGCTTAACACATGTCAAAGGAGGTACAATTTGAAATCGATTCAGGGCAGTTTATGTCTGTTTATAGTTGGGTTTGGTGAATTTAAGTAGTATACTGGAATAGTCGGTTAACATCATTTGAAGGTAAATCTGGTTTTGTTGAAAGGTGAATTTAAGTAGTATACTGGAATAGTCGGTTAACATCATTTGAAGGTAAATCTGGTTTTGTTGAAAGAAAAACATGTTTCTATGTTTATATACTATTTATATCTAGTTATATCAGACGAGGCTGACATGGCGCAGGAAAAGACGAGGCTTTCCGATCCTTTTCAAACGCCATATCGCACGAGTCTGATATCACATGATATCAAAAGTCACTTACCATAAAGTTTATGTAGTATGCAACATTAAATGCAAACAAACATATGATCTCCGTGGCGTAATGGATATGGTGTCTACCTTGCGACCCGGAGGTCATGGGTTTGATCCCCACTGTGGGAGCGTTCTTTAAATCTCCCCCATATACACCAAGTACTGGTTTTAGTCCCAGGAAACGGACTCGAGAGCGTTTCAAAAAAGCCTTAGGCTTTCTATGCAATCGAGCTAAGATTATAGGTTAACACTTAAAACAAATATAAACGATACAAAATAGTCGCCCCAATGTTCATGATACACGGTAGTAAAATATGCATATGAGAAACGACCTGATTACATCCGATAGCGTATGTGCATATGTAATAGACACAAACAACATTCCACAACTACAAAAAAGTAGTTCTCGGTATGGGCGGGACTAAACGAACATCGACCGCGACAAATGTGCATGATAATCGCAAAGGTTGGCGGAGTAAAAAATGTTATAAATGGGTGGAATTCAAAAGTGTTATCGGATAGGGGCGATGATAAGACTTAAACATATCGGGTCAGTATCTCCAATCTAATTATGCATTAGTGGCATAATAAATATAAACACTACTGACCTATAAAATATATATGCATGAACATTTGATATACAAAACACATTTTACAGAACATCTTATGAATACGCAGATATTTAGGCTCAACATGTATATGAGCCCAAGGTTAAAGAAGGATCATTGACTGGCAAACTCAATAATGGATGACTTACCGGTCTTCTCAAGTATCCAGTGTCAGGAGTGATGTTTATGTCTATTTTTTTCTTTATTGCATCTTTTTATTTTCGTGATGATTCTTGAGTGATCATTTCCCGTACTTGAAAAAATATCGACATCGACCGACGAAATTCGATACTTTACCTAAACTGATCTATTTGCGCTTAAAAAAAAAGATATGTATAAAGGTCGTGGAAATTTGGCGCCATTTCTTAACAATCCTTCCAACTTGATATGCATTCCTGCGCATGCAACTTCCGAACATATTAAACAAATCATTGAGGTATTGGACTACCGGTATTTAGTTGCAAATTGTGTATAATCTTTTGATAAAATAAAAATAAAAAATAATTCTGATTATATTTGATATATTGATTTAAACGCTAGGTTAAACTTGTTGAAATCACTGCTTTACATTTGTAAATCTCTTTGTTCATTTTAAAATTATATCAACGCGTAAGTTTTGGTAGCTATCTGAAGAATTCACTGTATGTAAATTTAAATTGACACTCAATCATACACAATAAGTTCGTCTGCTACATAACATTAATTTAAATCAATGCACTAATCGCCCACAATCAACATATTTCGAAGCATGTGGTGCAGAACATTCGTTGTTATTCACTTAGCTAGGATCCGTGCTGTCAGTTTATTTTTATCTATTATGCCAATAGCTTTACATATTAGTGACGTTTATGACGTTAATTTTAGTGACGTGTATTGACTGCACGGAACTGAACAAAGATTCGCAATAAAATACGGTATAGGTAAATTGTGTCCTGTTATAACATTGATGCTGCTGAAACAATGGAGATTAGATAATTCATAAACAGAATCTTCTTACTGACCAATACTAATGTACTGACCCTTCTGAGTCAGAAGGAAGAATGTTAACCAATTTCGTTTCTTGACCATGTGTAATTTTGCTCTTATTTGCGCTTTTTGTTAACGTTTAATACTTTCCGCTGATGTGAAACAATAAAGCATTCCGGAATTTTAATGATCTACTAATTAAATTGGTAAAACTGATAATAATCCATGTACATTGTGGTTGTTCTTAAAGTATATTTAACTAATTATTGTGTAAATATATACAGGAGTAGGTAGTTAATATTCCAATAAAACAGCCCATATCCAGAATATGTAATATTCATTTCTTATATTAGACCTTATTGAGTACCTCATGAGCGTTTAAAAAAAACAGCTAAACCTAAACTTTTGGAATGAAGTCGGGGATAATGCTTTTATTTAAGACACTTAAGAGGTTGCAGAACGGATGAGGTTGAGACGATTACAATTTTGGTTTACTTTTGTGTTCAAATACGTCTGTGTAAATACAAATGGTTATTTTCTAACCAAAAGGGAAATATACAGCTTTGTCGCACCGCATGTCCGTGTCAACGCAACTTTGGTGTTTGCGGTTTGCACTATTGTATTGACACCAAGACATATTTTACATTCAGTATTAATATCAATGTCAATGGAGTATCTAAGTGTTTAGGTAGTTATATTTACATGTACAGTATAAATATTAAAACGCGTTTGAACGTGTTTTTACTTTTGGGTTGTGGAACAAAGTTAACAATACAGTTATTGTGATCATAAATTGACATTACATGCTAATGAAAGTACCAAAACATGTATTTAAGCCATCATTTATATGTTAGCGATGGAACATAGACCATTCCCAACCGGTTCTTGGACAAAACAATTAAAAAAGCAACAAGTAATTAAGTCTCAAATTAAACTCATTTGTTTTGTTATTGCAGATACCTGAAATGGCTCAAGGTCGACGCATGTCCGTTATTGTCATCGCCTTGGCATGCATAAGCGTTGGTCTGGTCGTTGGTTTCATGCTGGGAAGCAATTTCGTGCAAAGTTGCTGCCTCAGATCTGGATATATGAATGGTGATTTCAGTGAACGGGAAAAACTAAATCTCGCAAACTCTGAATACAGGTCAGCTTCAGCTAAAACTCATGTACCTATAACATTAAAAATCCAAACGCCTCTAACAGATTATATCAAACCCCGCTTAGTTCGGGTATTCAATTCGGAACAGGAAAGTGAGCAACAACAAGCGTTTGCTAATCACGCCACGTGCACTCCCCTGAAAGTGTCCAGTATGATTACGTCTCCAATTTGCGTGTATGACCGCCAGACGGATCATTTCATCTCTGCGTCTATTTTGAATAGCGGCCAATGGGAAGGCGACCATATGGCTATGCTACACAGAATCCTTAGTGCAAACAAAGACATGGAACTGTTCGACATAGGTTGTAACATCGGCGTGTACACGGTTCTTGCTGCAAAAGTAGGTCATAGGGTCGTAGCAGTGGATCCTTTGAAGAAAAATCTCATGCTTTTGTCGAGATCGTTACGTACCGGCGGCTTAACAGAAAACACGACCTTAATATGGAACGCCGTAGGTGATAAAGTGGTGAATATAACACTGCATGAGTACGTCGGCAACGTCGGCGGAACGTATGTAAAACCTGATGAAGGTAAAGAAAACGTCGACGACCTGCATCGAGCGCTAGCAGTGACGTTAGACCACCTCATTCCGTTCTCAAGCAAAAGGCCCATCTTTATGAAGCTGGATATAGAGACATACGAATGGAACGCGCTGAAAAGTGGAGAAGAGTTTTTCAACAAAATAGATGTGAGATACGTGCTGCTGGAATGGAATGCTCACAGAAATAATGTCCAAAGTGCGAACAATATCATATCATTCATGAGCAGACACAACATGCTGCCGCACAAGTCAGACAATCCCGACTCTAGGTTACAAAACACTAAAAATGCGTCATGGCCAGGCGACATTGTCTGGATGAAGAAACTGTAAAACTTTACATTGTTCTTATCAAAAATGCTCATTAAGGATACATTAAAATAAAATTTCCATTTTAATGATGTTATATTCGCTTAAATCTGTATAATGCCCTATTTAAGCATTGATCTTTATGTATGCCAGTGATCTGTAAGCGACGGACACATATCTTGGACAAAACACATCATGCATGCATGCTGAATATAAGTAATTTGTCCAATATATGTATAAATTACAGTCCAGACGAGCTTATATATACTATTATTTGACCTGTAACCTTCCAAAGTGTGACATTGACCTTTTAACTTTTGTTTCGTCCCAAAGAAATTTCAAACATACCGATTTTATATTTGAACTCAAATCTAGAGATGGGTTACGTAAGACTGCTAATGGATATACAAGCTTGGCCATTGCAAACCATTTCTGAACTGAAAATGTTCCAATTAATGATAACTTCCAACGCTTTTGTTTATTTAAAAAAGTTTAAAACAATGATTTTTGTCAGGAATATTTTATGACAGTACTTCCACTGGATCGTTGCCAAATTCTATCCCTACAGTATGTCAAAGCTCCAGATAAATTGTTTTTTTGTGTGCAAAACTCCATCTGGCTTTGTGTATGTACCTAACTTAAGGATATATAAATGTTTAATGTAGTCCGGATATTAAAAAACTCTTTTATGAGTTTTATTAATGTTTCAAACGATATATCCGAACTGTCTTAAATGTAAGGCGTCATCAGCAAAACGTAAATGTTTTAGTTCTAAATTATTTGTTTGTATTCCTTTAACTTGCGTGTTAAGCTATCGACATCAAATCAATGCATATAATAAAAAAGATATGGATATAAAAGGCATTTATGATTTTCTTTTAATTTCATTTGGTCTATATAACTGTATGTGAACAAGTCGTTTAAACAAATCAGAAATAGAGTTACACGGTCAGTAGATAACCTTGAAAAAAAACATCTGCAAAAAAGCAATAAGAACAACTTACAGAGGAATTTAAATTGGGATTATCTCAGATTAGAAACTGTATAATCGTTCAACAGCCAAAAATATATAACAATTCAAAGTTACCAGTGTGTGTGTCGCCGAATACTTTGTCGTTCTGATATAAGAACTTTAACCACGAGTACGTAAGGCCGGGCGTACAAGAGGACGACTGGTAGGGGACACAAACATAACATTATCATCATTTAATACCTTAATTATACCTATCATTAAGCTTGACAGTTTATTGTGCGAAACCATAGTAACACTTTTTGTAATGTAATATGATATGAAAGCCAACAAGTTTTAGCCGAGGAGAATGGCAGGACAGGCTGAGATCTACATATCTGACTATTAGAACCACCTCTATTAACTTTGTTAATCTTCACGTACTCAGTCGTAATTTTATGTTTGACTTAATCACTTGGCTGTAACTGACAGTTATCTGACATAAAGCATTCGAAATAGCAAAACTTAAGTCTTATTGATTTTTACTAAAGCTTAGTCTCCCATCAGTTTTACGAAAACCAGTAGTTAAGATATTGATGTAAATGCCTACGTTCCGTGTCTTATATGTGTTCCTTAATCAGTATGAGTTATATTTCGAAAGAAATCATTACACCATGAAAAAATAGTTTCTTAGAAAATTAACAGGTTATGAACAGCAAATTTATGAATTGTAATGAAAGGTAATGGTAAAATTTTGAAATATGCTTAAAAGGCGTGTTTGACATTGGTGAGAAATTTTGAAATAAAAATCATGTATACAGCGTATTTAACAAGTGTTGCTTTTGCTAACAAGTGTATACGGATGCAAATTTATAATAAAAATCAATCGTTAATTAGATCCTTGTAATGTTAAACATTCATTCATGGTCAAACGCCGGCCATTACGTAAATAGCCCTCGTGAATTTAACAATAATGTGATTTCAACAATAATAAAAGCTTTAATAGATACAGCGAAGGTGTTAAGAAACATGAAATGGCCAATTAAAACATCCTCCGATTATTTATTTATTGCATTATATAACGAACGCATTGGTTCGTCGTACATTACAAATGGCCCTTTATAAAAGCCTGGTATTCATTTTTGGTTTCACAAATGTGAAATAATCAAACAATATATCAACAATACAAGATAATAAGTATTTGACTTATGGCAAACAGTACCCGGTAAAATAACATACAGCTGCAACTTAACAGTTTGTTAATCCCCTATCAGTGTTTCACCGTAGGAAACACAAGGTTTGCTCTGCGTCCGTAAATCTGTCCGTCTCTTTGACAGCGAGGATCTGTTTTAAGTATTAACACGTGATCGATGTGAGGTCTCTACACGTTATGGTGTCCTGAAAGTAACTCAAACATTACACAAGATATCAAAATTGTTAGAAGTGGTTAGTTCTGTACAACTTATTAGTAAGTTTAACTTACCAATATATTTCCTGTAATAATTTAAAATTAATTGATTAAAATATGTATTCGGCTTGTATGTTTATAACCAGTGTGCGTAGTCATACTTGTGAATGCATTGAATTTGTATGAATTTGTCTATGTGAATGTTAGGAGTCTTTGCACATCACATCAGACTCTTTGTTAAAACCAGTTTCTTAAGCAGATTTGCATCAATTAAAGCGTTAGACTTAGACTTTTAAATACATTATCGGGTCCGTTTCTTTATATCAACTACATAACCACAGTGCGCTTCATCCAGTTGTTAATTTGGCGATAATTCACATCACGAGCTATTTAATTTCATCATTACAGACCATCAATTACTTGCTAACGGACTCAAAAAGTGCATAATTGTATTATTATTAATTGCTTTATTCTGGTAATCGTTACCAAACTAGGCGAGTTGTGTTCGAGGTACTTTTCGTGAAACTAGTATTAAGTCGGGAAAATGCACGTGCGCCTCTGTGTATGTCAGCTCCACGTGAATGTTGAATTGACGCGTTTGGCTTGCAACTGTTTTTCAAATATTGAAATGCTACGAAATTTGCAATATTGAAATATTGTACAGAAGCGGAACACTAGCCTGCACAAACAATATAATCTATATTATTAGCTTTAATCCTCTCAATTAAGTGTTAACCTTGGAAACTGAATAGTAACGTTTGCAACTCAAAATAAAACACAAACCCATTCGGCATAACATTGGTAAAAAGAATAAACAGAAACACTGCTGTTTCAACATTTTGACATTTATCCGTTTAAAACACGAGTCATCTAGCTCGTTTTGTGTGATATAGTAGTGTGTCAATTGAATTGCAGATTCACATAATAATTTATTTGCGTTAAACAGCAGTTTGTAGTTGAGATATAACGCAAAAACCTAGATCTATAACTTATGATTTCTGTATTATTAAAGTCGAGTCAAGTCAAGTCAAGTAAATTTTTATTAGAGTTGCGACACCTTAAGGGTTTCGCGTGATGGAATG
>VMBQ01006634.1:39062-49565 GCA_007657795.1 Dreissena rostriformis | reverse complement strand
ATATATATATTATAGCAAAGTATTTTTTAACAAGTGCTCAATTCTCTCACTCTCTCTCTCTCTCTCTCTCTCTCTCTCTCATCAAGAATTGCTTTCGTTAGTTAGTGTTTCGCACCGTTTTTGTTCTTATTTCGCTTCTCTGACCGGTAACGTTGTTAATAGCGTATGTCAGTGTGGGTCAACGTATCAGAACATGTCAGCATACGTTTCTGATAGGAACTTTCTACTCAACGCATCTACAATATATCGGTACCTTTCGTGTTATTTGCTGCAATTAAGCGGTTGTAATTACATAATTATAATACCCTTTTCGTTTAAGATTCTTGTTCACAGACTGTCAAAATGACATTTTTGCAACTTTTGTCACAGATTCAAAAACATGAAAGAACATTACAAATCCGGGAGCGAAAAATCACTAATGACGTAGACTCATACTGAAAATAAAGCTTCGTTTGTGGAATATCTTCATTTGAAATTTATAAAATTGTAAAGCGTTACAAACGCGAAACGATTAAATAATTGGGAATGAGTCTGTTGTTTTTGTTAAGTTTTGGTATAACACCTAGATCACTTTTGTAAAGTATAAAGTGTGTCTCAAAATAAAATAGTCCGGATGGCCGAATGTTTTAGGCATAAGCCTTTTTCATCCATATAATCCAAATGACACGAGTCCCGCTGCTTACAAACGTGTTTTTGGTTTTGAATTATATTCGTGTTATCATAATGGCACTATTCAGTTCCGTAGAAAAATCTATCGAGCAAGACATTGACACCCTTTGAACATGTCTCAATCTGTGAACAAGTACTTTGGAAACGTTTATACCATGGTATAATTGATGAGATGAATCGAATTATAAATATATTTTGTTTCCCAAATATTGTATTTTTCCCACCGTGTTTCAAATTATGGTACAGCCGAAATTTTCCTCACAATAATTATTTGTTTAAAACGTCATGATCAAAACACGTTTTGACCGCGATCCAATTCGCAATAACGTTAATTGTTCATGTCAACCTAAGCAACTGCTTCTCAGAAAATAAAAGTACTGTATGTTTAATGGCATCAAATTGAAAATACTTTCTTTAAAGACGACTAAAGGTGTTTTTTCTTGTAAGCGTTTATGTCTATGAACCTGTCAAATACGCGAATCCGCTTTTGAATACAAAACGAAATTAATCAGTAGGTACTTGACGCTGATCAGTTATACATATGAAATTTTATAACATGCTATACCTTGTTTTTCAATGTAATACAGACATTACGTATTTTTTTATATTACACATGTGTAATACAACATTTTTAAGCGTTTTCATTTGCTACAGAATCAATAACTTACCAATCGCATGGCTTTATTTTGGTGAAATGACGCTGTCAGCATGAACTGACGTCACGATAGTAAACTACTTTAAGATCTATCAGCATTTGTTTGGTCAATTAAGATGTATTTTATTTATTTTAAAAGCATGGGATAAAAAATATCTGACACTCGTTGTCACATCATACCATATTTTAATAAACTCGTCCAGGAAATTCGTTAGTAAGCTCGCCAAAGGCTCGCTTACTAACAAAATTCCTGAACTCGTTTAATAAAATATGGTATGATATGACAACTCATGTCAGATCCTATATGTATAATGTATACTTCGCCCAATGACCGATTGAACCCTTTATGCTATGCTTTGCAATTACCGTTCCAAGGTGACCCCAGTATGATGCATTGGTGTTCCTCTTTTTTTTATGTGTTTTGTCCAGGCAATAAATGTATGACGTGTGGGCACTTACCTTGAATACAGCAACTTGTAGAGATGACGAGAGTAATCTACTGATGCAAGTGGTGATTCACTTTTCTTATAGTTGCTTCAAAAAGTACGGCACAAGTAAGCGATAATCGCAATAAATGTTGGTGAGCTGTTCAATCATGAGTTGTGTCTTGTCAAACAGCCTGTATATTGTAGGTATTCATATACTTATATTGTACGTATATATGATGTAATTTGAACTCAATATTGTTTTAAGGTACGGATTTATATTTTTAACATCGTTTTTATTCTAAAATTCATAATGCCTCCACATTATCTAAATCTTTTCCGACTATATGCTCTTGCTCAATATAATACGTCAACATTAAACATGTTTTGTCAAAAATTCGGTCATGCAGGAAAAACTATTCAGAGAGAAGTTGCTTAATAATGCATTCGTATAAGTGCACCGTCTGTATAAATGCGTGTCTAAGTATCGGTCGCGTGATGCATGAATTTACACAAAACAAAAAGTGCTGCAAATCCTATCCCTGCCAATATATGTGAAATAATGTGGTCAATAGTTGTTTGCATATTGAAAGTGTGTTTCTCAAGACTAACATGTATAAATAGAGGTAGTTTTCCTTATTCTGATACATAGATACAGACTAAAGCTTATGTACATACCCACAGGTTATTTATAAAAAAAGATGCATTCGGTCTCATGGGTGAATTATCAAGAGTTATATTATTCAGGGTGCAGGATCACGTGACTGTGTGGGGTTCACAATTAAACTTTAATGGAGGTAAACACACCGGTAGGTGGTGCGTTTTTTTGTTCAATAATTGTTTAAAACAATTTTAAAACTAATTTTCTTAAGAATTTTAACTAGTGCATAAAAGACAGTTGTTTATGCTGCTTATGGCAATGTGAAATACGTCATAATTTCTTTTTTTAAATAAGCCTTTGTTCTTGCTAAAACATTCGAGGTGTATAGCATTAATGTACACGATTATGGTTTACGCAACGTGAAATTTTGACACCGATTTCAGACGTATTTAAGGATTTATTCTTAAATCTTAAGATATCGGCACAAATTGCAAGAAAACTGTCTTTTCAGCACTTAAGATTTTTGAAAATGAATTTAAATAACTCGAGATATTTGCAAAACTAAAGTTACTAAAATCTTAACGGTGTGTTTACATTCTTTCCAGCCCGTTTGTAAACCACTTAAGACCCCGTTGATCCTGAAACCTGTTATTGTAAGTAATTGTAGAACTGGTAGAGCTTATTGTTCTTTTGAATGCTTATAAATATGTAACCTCACACTTGCGTTGTAATGAGGAAATTTGACTAAACACATTTGTATTAGAAACCTCTGGACTATGACAATTCAACAATAGAACAATAGCTCTTATAAATACGCACAACTGTTCTATATTTAGAATTTATATTGTGTTTACATAAGCATTGAACATTTTACTTTCAAAACATTTGTGTTTAAATAGTATTTCCTGTCTATATATCGAATTCTTATATTATTGAAGGATCGGAATTCTAGAAGGTAATGCTATGTGTCTCATATGTTGTTGTTTGACTTGCATAAAGGGCATGTCCTTTCGGAGACATCGATTCAGGTCCAATCTTAGTTGGGAGACGGTGTAACAATATTAATGTTTTTCCATACATTAACAGATTCAAGTTGAATAGTATGTGTTGTGTACAAAATCGATCTATTTGTTGTTTGTTTTTTTATCCTTCTTTGTTTAAGTATATTAACCTTTATTTATTATGACACAAGTTAGATTTTTGAGTCTTTTTCATCTATAAAATAGTCGCGAATATGTGTCAATTAGAAAGGTATTTGTGGTAACCACATAAATACCGAGCACGTACATTGTTTTCAATACCTACTTCATTATCAGTAAACACAATAACAATATGATCGTTTAAAATGCATTTTCGTACATACAAATGTTTTATTCTGACACAATAAGTAATTTTATATTTAATGTATTGAATTATTGCCAATATAAACTATAATGATGTCAACCTTTTCTATACGCGCTTATATGAATACTACCACATTTCCCAACCAGTGGGCGGAGTCTTAACTTTGCAGGTGCACGTGATTTCACTGGTCACCTCGTCTGATTATCCGGGTAGTTAAAGAAATCGAAAGTAGAAATCCAAACATCGATTCAAAATCAAAACAAAAAACATCAATTCAGTTGCAGTTTAATTTAATTAAACTGCGTATTTACAATAGCAGATCGATGCATGTGGTAATTTCGTTCGGCTTTTGATCCTCGATCGGTATTGCTTTCATAACGGCATATCTCTACAGTTATTTCTTCAATCGCGAACATTCAACACATTCGGTTCTTGAACAGCAATTCATATTTTTTATCAAATTAAGTCGCTTTTTTCATATGTACTTATTAACAACAGATGTGTTTGTCAGAAACACAATGCCCCCTACTGCGCCCCTTTGAAAAAAAAAACCTTTGACCTCGAAGGATGACCTTGACCTTTCACTTACTCAAAATGTGCAGCTCCATGAGATGCAGATGGATTTGTTTTTATTTTATTTTGACCTTTGACCTTGAAGGATGACCTTGACTTTTCACTTCTCAAAATGTGTAGCTTCATGAGATACACATGCATGCCAAATATCAAGTTGCTATCTTCAATATTGCAAAAGTTATGACCAACGTTAAAGTTTTCAGACAGACACACAGACGGACGGACGGTCAAAGTTTGTGTGCGTATGGAAAGGCCTTGTCCATATACACATGCATACCAAATATGAAGTTTAAATCTCAAGGGACATAGAAATTACGAGCATTTTTCGAAACCTAAACGCAGATTTTGAAACCTAAACGCAGACCCTTACTTCAAGGTCCAGGTCACAGGGGTCAAAATATTTGTGCGTATGGAAAGGCCTTGTCCATATACACATGCATACCAAATATGAAGGTTATATCTCAAGGGACATAGAAGTTATGAGCATTTTTCGAAACCTAAACGCAGATTTTGAAACCTAAACGCAGACCCTTACTTCAAGGTCAAGGTCACAGGGGTCAAAATTTTTGTGCGTATGGAAAGGCCTTGTCCATATACACATGCATACCAAATATGAAGGTTATATCTCAAGGGACATAGAAGTTATGAGCATTTTTCGAAACCTAAACGCAGATTTTGAAACCTAAACGCAGACCCTTACTTCAAGGTCAAGGTCACAGGGGTCAAAATTTTTGTGCGTATGGAAAGGCCTTGTCCATATACACATGCATACCAAATATGAAGGTTATATCTCAAGGGACATAGAAGTTATGAGCATTTTTCGAAACCTAAACGCAGATTTTGAAACCTAAACGCAGACCCTTACTTCAAGGTCAAGGTCACAGGGGTCAAAATTTTTGTGCGTATGGAAAGGCCTTGTCCATATACACATGCATACCAAATATGAAGGTTATATCTCAAGGGACATAGAAGTTATGAGCATTTTTCGAAACCTAAACGCAGATTTTGAAACCTAAACGCAGACCCTTACTTCAAGGTCAAGGTCACAGGGGTCAAAATTTTTGTGCGTATGGAAAGGCCTTGTCCATATACACATGCATACCAAATATGAAGGTTATATCTCAAGGGACATAGAAGTTATGAGCATTTTTCGAAACTTAAACGCAGATTTTGAAACCTAAACGCAGACCCTTACTTCAAGGTCAAGGTCACAGGGGTCAAATTGTTGTGCGTATAGAAAGGCCTTGTCCATATACACATGCATACCAAATATAAAGGTTATATCTCAAGGAACATAGAAGTTTTGAGTATTTTTCGAAACCTAAACGCAAAGTGTGACTGAATTTCAGAAGGACAGACAGACGGACAGTGCGATCACTATATGCCACCCTACCGGGGGCATAAAAAGTATTCGAATGCTTAAATCGGAGATTTCTGCTAAATTACTGTTGCTGTTGTTTGTATTAACACTTAATCACAAGTGTATGTCTTTACAGAAAAAGCGTGCTGATCATTGAATTGGGTTGGTGAATAAAGATGTCTCGCAAGCCTTTACCTTACTCTGCAAACTATTCAACGGGTTCGGACTCAGTTGATACTCCGGATAGACGTATGCACAATTTAATTAATCACTCACTCAACCACGCGCCCGCTCGCTTGCTCACTCACTAACTCATTTATCCACAAACATTTAAAACAAATCAAAGTTCCTTGGTCCAAGTTCTATGTTGTAATTAAATGGCAAACTTTGTTAATAGTAAATCATTCATAAACGCTAGAGTAACTTGTCTATCGTTGACGGAATTTCAATTATTTTGTACAATTGCTAAGCATTGCGATGCAGAATATTGCATTCAAAAGCAAGGTCCATAGGTAGGAAAAAAGTATAACATGTCAAAACTGCATTGTTTTCGATACATCGTAACAGTACGATTCAAACTTGTGACTTCAAGGATATCACCCACCCGACAGTACTGTTATGTATAGCATGCATGCGCATAGGTGTTCATTACGTACACTTCTTTCATAACGAGTCTAAATGGGTACAACTTATTTTCGCGCCACACCGTAAATTGTCAAGGTTAACACTTTACCCTTAAATATTAAATACACATGTAGATAATTTAAAAGGATTTATTAAAAAAGAGCAATGTGTTAAGCAGTCATTTCATAGATTTTTTTTCAGCCCCAAAAGATCTGTCTTGGCAGGTCAGACGTGAACGTATCAACGTGGATGGGGACCATCTGAGGTAACATGTCAGATTGTTCATGATGGAATGATATTTTGGGCCCATATTTGATTGCAGTTATTGGCAATATACTATGACATATTACCTTTATTTATTTAAAACATATGATTGATAGCATACAAATGAGCCACGTCATTCGAAAATAGATCGTATGACATATACTGCTAGCGTTTATCCGGACCATTCTATGCATTTGCACAGTCTGGTCTGGCGATACTCTGTCAGCTCGAGAGACCACGAAATATTGCATGATTTTATAGCGTGTATGGTAGCTCCTGACTAGACTGCCCGATTGCAATTGCGATTCAAATGCTGTTACAACACAGTCCTATCCTTCAGAATGCCTTAACACATCTGCAATCAAATCTTGCCATATGCCAAGTCAATACAGATGTTGTATATTATTTGTATTACGAATATTATTTTTTTTTAATGTTTCACTTTCGTTGTTTTAGTTTTAATGGCAAGAACAATGCTGGTCTTTATGTTGCTGCAAAGCCACTATCTCCAGAGAAAAACTACTTTGAAATTGAAATTGTTCACCCTGGTGTGAGTTCGGACATAGCTATCGGCTTGGTACCCTACACGTACGAACTGAATGCCCTGCCTGGATGGCTAGCATTCTCAGTTGGATACCACGCTGACAATGGGTGGTAAGTCTCAGCTGTGCGAACGACACCGCTGTGTGATCATCAACCTGCTTACAAATGCAACTTGTTTGCCAACTTGGATTTTTCTTTAAAGAAATTATGATAAAGTGTGTAAGAACACTTATGGTCTGGTATACAAAAACGAAATAAACAAATTGTCGCAATTTGGTATACGATAATGCAGGACATTTTATGTTTAATAAATATCGATGTGTATGTTTTGTTTTTGTATTTACTTTATTGAATAATACTAGCGGAAGGTAAAAACACAAACTATCCTGATATTCTTTTTGTAATTTGCATTATTACTATGTTTTTAATACTTTTGACAGGTTATACAAGGCGTCTGGGCATGGCAGTCCGTTTGGTGCAAAGTGCAACGAAGGCGACATAATGGGTTGTGGTATAAAGTTTGCGAAAACTGAAGAGGAACGACATGCTCTTGTGTTCTTCACAAGAAATGGCAAGGAGGTAAGAAAAAAGATTGCGTGTACATTAATCAAATAATTTCCCTGTTCTTTCTTGCAACACATCGTTTTAAAGTTCAATAGCAATTTGATTTATTAATCAAAGAAAATATTTAGTGGAACAATGTGCAGCTTACGTGTTGTCACCTTTTAAAGAGCAACGACACATTTATAATTCAAATGTCAAATTTGAGCATAATACAGCTTGACCGGACTGTAACGTCCTCATTCATAATGTACAACGGGACGTTTTGCTTTGTCAAGAGATTAAAGGTTGAGGATATACTGACATTAAAAAAAAATTGAAATACAAGTTGAGTTTGACATCAGTATAGACATTTTCTTGACACCAATTTGTTTACTCTGGTACACACAATTTAACAAACAAGACTAATTTTCAGAATTGCCCATGGGAATTGGGTTAGAATCTGAAAACTTCAAAGTTATACTGGTTATTATGAAGTTCTCATAATGTTATACATATTTTAATATATAAGTCTAATCATGTTCATGCCCCTTTGCAGGTGGGAACAGTGACGGTCCCGAACATCCCGGGGGGCTTGTACCCAGCGGTGGGGATGAAATCTGACGGGGCGAAGGCGAGACTGATACTGGACGCAAAGTTACACGATACCGAACTCGATAAAATTGTACGCTCTATTGATATTTAGATGATATTTGTAATATATGATCCTTTTTTATGTGTTTGAGCAATTTAACATTTTTGGTAAAACATCAGAGCAGACAGGGCTCCTTGTCCTTCTAAATGTTGGATTTTGAAAATCAATATTATTCATGGGTGTTATTTCTCCTCCTTTTTTAAAATTGCAACTTTGCTTTGCAAGTTGTTCTTAACTTTACTTGATTTGTTTTAAAATAAAGATTGTTTATGTAAACCCAGATTGAGGGTATGGTATCCCCCCCNCCGAGGAATTTCATAAATCATTCCTTTGTTGTGGTAGTGCTACCTCATTCATTGTGCTCCTAGATAACTTTGTGTTTTTTGTATGTAAACAATTTAAAATTTTGTCGAAAAATATCAGGGCTTGCAGATCCCATTTCCAAGTTTTGATGCCTTTTTATGCACCAACTTATCGAGGGTGTTCTTTTAAAAAGATTTGCCCATGTCCGTCTGTCCATCCTTCCGCATTGACCACCATAAGGAGACTGCTTTCGCGTGTACACTCGTCTCCCTACCCTAAATGTCAAGGGTACACTAAGGGGTCAATGGTCATATTTAGCAATGAAACAGCTTGTCTATAGCGTTTAAAATCCGTCTCTCTAACCTAAATGTTAGGGCACACTAAGAGTTCGATGTTCAGATTTGGCGATGAAACAGCTTTTATCTCGCATTTAAAATTCGTATCCCTACCTTACCTCAAAGGTCAATGTTTCACTTAGCGATCAAAAGTCAAATTTTAATAAAAACCGCTTATATGGACTCTGATTTCATCCTTCATTGTGCAATATTTAAATGACTTACCACAAATGCCCACCATAAGAAGACGACTCGTGGTGTGTAACACCCGACCCCCTACTTGACCGAACTCTACCTCATCATTCATCATACAATTTGAAATTATTTAGTGCAATTGTTCATCATTTGGAGACAGCGTGTTAGGTTTAATAACCGTCTCCGTACCCCAAAAGTCAAGATTAAACTTAAAGGTCAAAGGTTATAATTAACTATATTTTTTTATCAAAATTGTGAGTTCATCACTTATCATGCAATATAAAAATCATTTATCACAAATGTTCACCATGTGGGATCAACAACCCCAAAGTCAAGGTCACACTTAGAGGTCAAAGTTCAAATATGAGCATGATACAGCTTGTTCGGATAGCAACGTCATCATTCATCTTGCAATTTTTAAATAACGTTAAACAAAGTTTCACCATATTCAAATAACACGTCGCCTCTACGTCATATCTCGTAGCTCGAAAGTCAATCTCACACAAAAGGTCAAATGCAAAATATGGGGATAATACAGGTTGTCAGGATTATAACTTTAATATGCATCGTGTAAAAACATTTTTTTACAATAAATGTGTCACCCACAAGCCTTCTGCCCCTAGGGCGAAGGTTCTGGACAAACTTAAGCTCGCCATTTTGGTGTGGTCTTGTTATTTTCGGGGAAGCCAGATAACCCGTAGGAAACCCCACCTGTTCGGTATAATGACCTCGAACCAAGCTCACATGAAACAAAGTTTATCTAGACAATATTAAGGTCATCCTTGAATCTAGGTCAAAAGGTCTAGTCTTCGACAATTGGTTATGTTAAACTTAGGTGAGCGCTTAAGGACAATCATGACCCTCTTTTTTTTTATAAATGCATATCAAAGCGAAATGTTACACATTTGGAAATAAGAGTATCTTTACCTTTACCTTTTCAGGCACATGGTGACCTATCAAAGAGGTATGTTTCAGATAATAAATAGTGATGGCATCGAATACCTATATCGGTATTCGAATATTCGCAAATCCATTCAATCGAATATTCGAATATTCGCATAAAACGGCTGGATTGATTTAACTTCTATTTCTCAGTTTCGTATCCGGTAGGGATAATAAATATTTATTGACACAGAAAATTGAATATACAATTGTGGTGTTGAGAAATAGAAAGAAAATGTAGCTTAATTGTAAAAACAAACTTTAAAAAAGCCTATTTAGACGAAATATATCAGAAAAGAGTGAAACTTGTTCTGTGTTAACTTCCATTGTTTTGTAAGTTATATCCGTTTGCTGAATACGAGGCTGTTTATTAACGTTGCTATCGAATAAGTGTATCGCTGTCGGCTAATACTATGACCGATACTGTAATCGGGCACAACTAGAAGGAAAAACATCATGTCATAGAATGTTATTT
>VMBQ01006634.1:15715-38623 GCA_007657795.1 Dreissena rostriformis | reverse complement strand
ATTCAGTTCATTTTACAGTATGTTGTATTTCGCCTCTAGATATGAAGTGATGATCAGCGTTAATATGTTTTCCATATTCACATGTATTGAGTTCTGCTTGGGGACGTTTTGAGATCGTATCGCAGAAAATCACGTTTACGAAATTGTTGTACACCATTAAGCTTAAAGGATGTGTGTAAGATTCCCATAAACTTCTATTTTATAGCTGACTGATGGAGTTTTACAACAGTTACGTCACGCATCGTTTCATATCATAGTTTGTTATGGTTTTTGTGATTGAAAATAAGCAGTTGTGCTCATTTCATAATTTTGAATATCCAGTCAGAAATATTGTGTTTCTGAATTATAAACCGGGCGTAAATCGTGTTAGAATTTAGGACATGACGAAGTGGAACGTAATTGGTCAGGAAATTCTGAATGGTTGCTAAACTTTTTTTATAGCCTTTTATATTAACATTAGATCAAATGAATAAAATATATGGGGTTGAGTGTGACACCTTTTCCAAAAAACAGACACTAATTAAAACCAACGCTATCGAATAAACGAACCACAAATACAAGCGTAGACGCTTATTACCTGTGATTTTAACTGTTAGTACAATATGGAAAGAGGGTTTGTTCCGATATAAAAGGGGGTTTATTCCGCATTATGCAAAACTATCGAGGGTGTTTCTTCCGCGTATGCAAAATGTGAAAGGGGGTTTCTTCCGCTATTCTGTTTTTAGGGAAGGGTGTTTCTTCCGGAGGGTGTTTCTTCCGTACACCAACGCTGATACGGGCCGCAGTTTGACACGAAGAACGTCATATCAAACACGTTTATCCCAAATGATTTCGGGTGCCAATTAGTAAGCGGCTCGCAGGTCATTTAATATAAGGGCAATTACGATTGAAAAAAAATTCGAATATGCGAATATCAATTCTGTTATTCGAATACTGGCCATTCAATCGAATATTCGAATATTCGAATAATTTTGCCATCACTAATAATAAAATAATGTTTTTTTTCTGGAACAGTATTTATCATATAAATATACATGTGTATGCACATACATCCGAATTCATCATACTGAAAATTGTTAAAGACAAAAATCTTAATACACATTAAAACCGCATTTGAAATGCGAAAATATTTATGATCAATATCCGATTTTTTAATTATAAATTCCCTTCATTAACATTCATTAACTTGTTGGTGTTGTTGTTGTACGTATTGTAGTGTATTGTAAACGCCACTCGCCTTAAATAAAAAAAAGACAAATTAACTGTAACACAATTTCCTCTCTTGATACTGTTTCGGCTTTTCATTACTTCAATAATTATTGCAATATCTGTGACATTTTGACAGAGATCAGTGCAAACAGATTGTATTGAATGCGCTGGGAATTAAAACATGGGAGGAGGTGAAAGATTCATTCGCTGAGGCAGACAACATGCTTCAGTGCAATGGTAAGAATGTCTAGGGTCCCCCTGACATAGTATCATGGAAATATTCAACCGCCGTGGTTAGGAAGTGTCGGATAAGATTGAGCCATGGCCTAGTAAAAACGTCAGAATTCTTAAAATAAATATAGGAATGGAACAGATTTCTCAGTATAAAAAAAGGTGTTCGTTACTAAAATTGAATCATTTTTTACCATTAAAATCATATTTGATTTGAAATAAGTTAAGAAATACACGTGATTAAAACATTAAAAATAATAACAATTGTTTAAATACTGACTGTATTTATCAGTTACCGGTTCATTGAACAAATACAAAATTTAGTATACGATTTGCTTGCGGCTGATGTTTCAACTTTAGAAGGGCGTAGACAGTTTTTGACACGCGTTCTTGAACTGGCGGAGATGGGCAAACCAAATTGGAGTGTGCACATTACCGTAACGGTGAAAAGAAATGGTGTAGCAATTCCTGTTGAAAAGCAGTTGATAGACAAACATTCAGATCAAATACTTCAGGAAATCAAACGGAAATTTTAAACACATCACCACCTGAATTCTGCGAGGAACAAATCTCAAATATATTGCTGTAAAACTCAACTCAATAGCACACAAAATTGAGTAAAACCTCACACTTTGTTAAATCATTTTCCCTTACAATTTCGATTTGTATTATTGTGAGCACATAGAAGACGCGATATTATACTATTTTACTCACTCGTTAAGGAAGAAGACTGTCTGAAAGGAGTTGAGAAACGCATTGCGCTATTTAAAGACCAGCGTCTTGATATTTCAGCATTTTCTAGAAGATTATTTGCCAAAATAATAATGAATGAGCTGTTACTTTAAAACTAACTGTTAATTTGAGTTGTATTAATCTTTATGTATATCTATCAATCACTGTGTGTGACGTTTTTAGCGTATTAACGTTTTTAGATGTTACCAGGTATAGGTTGTAATGCCACCTAAGGTATGCATATATTGTGCGTCTAATTCCCTTTGAAGGATTTACATGAACTTTACTAAAAGGCACTTCTAATGCAAACATTTTATACTATAATATATCTAGTTTCTCGGCTAGTTCTCTATATTTAAATTTTGTCCATTTGATCTCCTTTATTTTATTGTTTTTCATTGTTCATTTTCGCTGGAACCTGCTTCGTTAGAAACATGTCGAGCTCGGTGGAGAGGAGCAATCTATCTCTTTTCCTCGTATTATATTAACATATATTCTTTGCTCACGTATTGTAGCTTCTGCTTCTAATTCAGCAATTAAAGTATGTATAATATTTACAATTATGCTTATTGTTTGCTACATGGACGGTATTGAAATGCTTATACAAAGCTACCTGCAAGTTTTTTATTACCTGAAACCAATCCGGAAATGTTTGGAGGGATCGTCATCTATTGTTGTAAAAACTTGTGACCTGAACCTTTTGCTTTTTCGCAAAACTCAACAGCTTCTATTATTATGTCAATCTCACCGTATTTTACATGTTTTCAACTGTATGCATACATGTTTACGTACATGTATATGAGAAAGCAATAAAATAGTATTAAACTATTAAACTATATGATTTCTTAAACACGGCTCAATAGCCGTCTTTAAAGTTGGCGAATTGTTGTTTGAGAACAGTTTATACAAAGTTGCATTACAATCATTCATCTATGACAACTGACACTTCTGGATTCCTCGTTCTGCAAGTGCAAATGGAAGTATGCAAACAATGTTAATTTTCATGTCCATCTTTTTCTTTTCTTATGACAATACTATCGAGAAAAAATGCTATAATATGTAATTAACAAGCGCGTGTGTGCAATAAGATGTGTGCAAACGGGTCGATCTTAAAAGCAGCCATGCCTTTGATAACAAGCTCGTACAGCAAGTGCAACAAATGCTTTTCACAAGTATTACATGCGCATATAACGACCATACAATATCTTCCTCTATAATTACGTTGAACCAGAATGAATTGAGTTCACACTGAAGGTTTTCAAAGAGGGATTTTGGATACATTCCGTATGATGTTATAAAGATGTTATATTGTGCACACATGATTTTATCATGCACACTATTTGTATGCCACCTTTTCCATCGACGGAAATGCCCCTGATTGTTATTGAATAAATACATAAAGTTATGGAAAACACACGCAGCCAATGAACGTTCATGTATTATATGTATCTTTTACATAAGTTTACAACCTTTTTGTGCAGTTTTTATCGGCTACAGTACTTGTGCTGTTGATATTGTTGTATCTGAATAAAAAAAGTACACCTTATGGTGGATGATTGAAAACAGATATTGTAGGTTAACAAAGTCAATGTAACAACTTTAATAAAAAATAAAGTCAACATTTTGCGCGCAGAGACCATCATAACCATACCTTTTCAGGCCAAAGTGATTTAAACAATTAAAAGAAATGCCTCACGATATGAAAGAAAGAACTCGACACCATTCAAAGGTAACGTTTTAACGGCAATCTGTTTACCGGCTTCTCTCCAGTTGAATGTATAACGCCAAATGTCAATGTCTCATCATGTAGTCTTCAATCTTAAAAGCAAAACAGTGAATGTGTAGTACACAACAATGTTTTCTCCTACAAAATGTACAAAGAAATATTCAAACATAAAGTAATGGCAAGTGCCCATACAGAGAATTGTGTCTGCACATAAGTGGTGTTGATTTCTTAAGGAGTATAGCGATTGCGCACCAAAATATATTTAGTATACTGAAACCTTGTAGAATGAAGATTTCAGTCATCGGTTAGCAACAACCACTGATTGTGTTAGCTTTGGTAGCTGTATCAACTGGAGTTTCACTTTTTTTATATTTACTATTCAACGAATATTCTGAGCTATGCTACTAGCCCAAATGTCGCCGTTTGGTGTTTCGATCATGAACACCCACGTATTTTCCAAAAGATTAATGTTTCTGATTATCGATGCAAACTTTTCATAAGGATGAAACAATCTTTCTTGATATCTTGTTACGTGCATTTTGGTCAGGTACTAGAAAATCGTTTCATCAATTTGGTAAGTTTCCTGTTAATTATTGATACCTTCGGTCAGTTACTATTGAATGGTTGAATACATGCTGGCAGGTGCTAGTACATTGTCAGCAATAGACCCAATACAGTTTAACCTTTTTTTACACACATAAGATGAGTGTAAAAAAGGTTAAACTGTATTCGTTCTGTTGCTAGTAAATAGTTTAGTGACTAAGGGCAGTTTCTACTAATTTGTTAAGCATTATTGGGTCAGTTGCTTGTAAATTGTGAAATTTATTTGGTAAGTTGTTAGTAAACTGCTTAATTAAATGGACACTTTTGCAGTACTTGGGCAAACAAAAAAATCTCTAAAGATGGAATTTGAATTGTGTAGAATGTTTCAATGTTTAATTTATTCATATTTAATAATATTATAAAAACAATAAGTCTGGTTATGCTGTATTTGGTTGCAAAACATTATTACCTCGATGTTGCAGTCAGCACCACTTAAGTGTTATCCCAGCCTGAGATCATGAATACTTTTTTGTGCAGGCTAGTCATAGTCTGATGGTGCTATACGATTTATATAAACAAAACTTGAGCTACTCAAAAGACAAGGATTGTGATATAAAATTGACAATATGAACAAATAAAAAAAACAGGATCACAAACAGTTTGTTGAAAGCAAAACCTGTAAATAATGAACACAAAAAATGAAACAGAGGGGGGTGTCTTCCATTGGGAATAGATTGAGATATACAATGTAGAGTCTATTAATCTAATGTGTGTCAAATCAGCATCTTTTTTAATATTGATTGCAGAATAGTTCATTTATGGTGCAATTGTTAACACCTTGGTGATTATATAATTCTTAATGGATTCTTAATGGATGAATAATAATTAAACTGTGCTCTCCGACAATGATGTTAATGTACTGCTCGGAATGCTAGCTCAGATGTGAGAATATTCTGAGTATTGCGGCTTATATTCCTGGCCTGACCACATACCTTGTGTCGTGAATATACTTCCCCCTACCACTGATTCAAGTAGGACAGTTGTCAATTAATTTAATAAGTATTTGCAATAAGTACTCGTAAAAAAGCTAACCTAGGTAAAACAAAGGTTAACTGACCGCAGAGTTATAAAATAACATGTTAATAATTAGGGATGCAAATCGTACCCAAAATTGGACTAAAATACTCCTTATTTTCATATTACCTTTAGTTTGGTTCCTCATGTTGGGTGGGGTCAGGAATTTAAATGCACGTAACGCTGTTTAATTTAAACTTTTTTATTCATCTCTTTTAAAATTAATAAAACAAGGACACAAAAGGTAGATCTATGCTGTTTAAATTGGAAAGATTTTTCTAATATATTTGCTTTTGCAATATCAATTATTTCTGTATGGAAATGAATACAAACTAAGTACATTTATTTAAAACAATCCTATGTTAATTAAAAATAAGAGTGTATTGTTTAGTATCGTAGTTTACAGCAAACACAACTGTTGACTTTATTTAACATTTGCTTTTTTATGATACCGTAACTTTATTTTTCCTGTCATTGGAATAATTAGGCAAAATAAAGTGTCTTTATACAATTTATTAATTTAAGTATTTACCAACTTAATTTTGATTATCTTCTATAGGTTATCACTCCTCCAAAATATGATTGTTTTATGCCTGTTTGTTTCTGCAAAGCATACATTTTACCATTTTTATTGAGGAACAATATAAATGATTAATGAAATGTGTGTGTGTATTTAATAGTTTATGAGGTCCTTCCGTGCCTGAGGCTGCATTATGTGAAGTTTGTCCCAGAACTCCTACCTAATTAACTTACTATACTCACGAAAGTTTGGGCGTATTTTGAGTTATAACCGAAATATTCAGCCCCTTTGATTCTTACTGAAAGATTGTTAATTTGTGTGTGGTCTTGAACTGTTGGGGAAGCTGGAGTACCCGGAGAAAACCCCACCAGTCTGGTAATGTGTCGACCATCCAAGGTAACATCTGTTGGGGATTGAACCGTGGTCGCCTATGTAAGGAGTGCGCGTACCAGCCACTGTAATTACTCGACAGCACGACTAATGAAACTTGTGCAGCCCATATTGGTGCACTTGTGCCTACCCCAATTGTAAGATTCCATACAGACAAATTTAAAGTCATTCATGACAATTTGTTCATTTTACCTCAAAAAATTTGAGCTTAATCTTAATCACTTAATCAATGATAGTATGTGATATTATATTTATATTTTATTTGGATTTGATAAGTTTATGAATAATAAACCATTGGAATTGCAAAACATGATGTCTTCTTGTATTTATATCAATACCAAACCTGACAAATTGCAAAACATGATGTCTTCTTGTATTTATATCAATACCAAACCTGACAAAATACAAAATAATACTCAAAATCTGGATGAAACACTTGAAAACATACTATTGTCAATGTGTTCAAAAAACAATTTTATTAAATCCATACGCAAAAAAATGGAACTTAATAAAACTTTACGCGCACATACTTTTTTTATGTCATTTTACGCCTTCTTAACTACCGGTAATGTGTTTTTGTTATGATAATACTTGTTTTTAACCTTTTCAACCCAAACATTAGTCTGTTTTTGTCCAATCATGTTACGGTATAGGGCCACATGAGCTCTTTTGTCCAATCAAAATCGATTGGTTCTAAATAACTTTTTCATCTTGTTTCGTTTTTATAAGGCATATACTGTTTTGCTTTAGTTAAATCTTTTTAGTTCGTGTTTAATATTCCTATTATTTTTTTTGGTATGGGGTCTTTTCAGTTGTAGAAAATGCGGTATTCTCAAGGCGCTGGTCTCTAAGTGAACAGCAATTACTTGTCAATTGGTAAATACTAAATAATCCGTGGAGTTGATTAACTTTTTTTAGGCTTCTTCCTTAATGCGTAGGTAAACTGGTATAATTTCGCGTCTTCAATTGTTTCCCAATAATGCTCATTACAATAAAACACATCCAAATGTAAGGGGAAATCATTAAACAATGTCTGATGTTTCACTCAATCGAAATTAAGTTAGTGTTTTGCTTCTTGCAGATTTCAGGAGGGGTGGTCATCAAAATTTCAATTTGATTTCCTTAATAATTTGTTCTGAATATGTGTCTATAAACTGCTTATCAAAAGGTATTTCTACATCATCTTTGTTAACCGTGATGTGAACACTCCATTTAGTTTTTTCTATTTTTTGCCAATTCGAAAGCGCGTGTCAAAAACTGCATTAGACCACCTGTAGTTAAAACATCACCTGCAAGAAAATCGTTCACAAACAATTCCATTTTTTTATGAATCTGAAACTGATTAATACAGTCAGTTCATCAAGTCAGTATTTAATCAATGTGCATTACTTTATATGTATTAAGCACGAGTATTTCTTAATTTGTTCTAAGTCAAGCAATAGTTCAATAGTCAAAATAAATCAGTGTTAGTAACAAAACTGTCAGCGGGGCCTAAGACAGCCCTACCATTAGCATGTTGCTGGCCTGATTGTACGAATCTTCCACCTCCTCCCATGTTTGAAGTCCCAGAGCATTCAATACAATCTGCGTGTTCTGATTTTTGTACGAAGTTCGTATTTGAAGTGTTATTGATGTATCAATATTGATTAGAATAAAGAAACGCGAGAAACAGCATAGAGAGAGAGGACATCTTGATACCATACACTAGTATTTTATTTAAGGCAGGCGACCTGTACAAAACACTATTATATGTACAACAGAAACACCAAGTAGTTCAGGAAGGTTAATAAATGGTATTTATAATTACAAATCAGACATAGATCTAAAATAAGTAGCTTTTAATGTGTTTTCATTTTTTTCGATTTCCAGTATAAAGAATTTAAATTTGCAAATACAATTACACAATTACATGTATATAAAAATTATATTTTACATAACGCGTTGGTAGGTCACCATGTGTCTGAAAATTATAAAACACTCTTATTCATCAAATCTTTACGTATCGCTTTGATCTGCTTTCATAAACAAGATGGTCATTATTCCCATTGAGCGCTCACCTAATTTGAGACACACCTATTGTCGAAGACTAAACCTGTTGACCTAATTTCGGGAAAATATAACCAAAAAATGAAGTTGCGCAAGTTCAAATGCTGATTAATATGTTTTTAAAGTTTCAGCCCTCTAAAAGCAATACCTTTTGAGTTATGCGCTACGCAAGTTTAACTACGGCTTGTCACAATAGTGACTAGAAACCTCTCGCAAGACCCCGCAGGACGTAAGATGTAGCAAATTGAGACACAAAATATTATCCGTGGGACGTAACCGGTTCTGACGATATGCGCATGGTTTAAAAAAAACTATGTAAATGACAACTATACAATGTTATATAGCAAAAAGTACATTTTGCTTCCTGATTTTTTTTTATTATTTTATATATTTGTAAATAAACATAATAAAACATTCGACCACTGCCATATAGTCAGTTTTAACAATATAAGCTTTATTTGAACAAATGGCGTTGAGTGCCGTTATAAAATATTATTCATCAACTATAAAACATCTGGGTCTTGTGGTAAGGGATTCACATATATCTGTATATTGTGGTTTCAGCAAAAAAAGGGTTATAACTTTTGGTGAATAGAAATTATCCGAATTTAAAGGGGCACATTTGCAACTCATACTGTCACTCTGCGTCTAGTATAAACCTCGCATTCTTCCCCTTCAGAGTGCATACACACAGCCGGGTACAGCCCCCCCCCCCCGGGAGATACGGAACAGTCACTGTTCCCATCTGTAAATATAAATTAATATCGTTTGGCATGTGACTTATATTACAATAAGTAGTGCTATATCAGAACTTCATAAAACCAGTCATACATGGCAAACGACTTATAAAGCAACTAATTCAAACACATTATGTATACCGTCTCTGTGTCCTAGTGACAAGTGCGTTCGCCTACGGAGCGGGATGTCGAAGGGTCGAGCCTCACTCCACGGCCGGTTATCACAAGCGCCACCTCCTTTTTGCGATGCATTTATTAATGAGCCAATGCTACTTACGAGGTGAGTGGCCCGATTTTTTAAATAATTTGAAATATGTTGAAAAAACAACAACATATAAAACCTACTCACCCTGTAAAATTATACGTGAAATTTCAAAGCATCCGGTCCTTAGCGCCACCTCGGAAGTAGTTTTGGCTCATTTATTAATGCATCGCAAAAAAGAGGAGGCACCCGTGATTACAGGCCGTGCACTCAGGGCACGTTATGACATGGCCGGTTGCCTGGTTACCAGCTGGTAGTGAAATTGGGGGTCCCGATTGTCTTTCTATCAAGTTCCCGGCATAAAGAGTAAAACTGTTCATCAGTTAAGGTGTCTCATAAGTCAAAACTGTTTTATTTACAACGTATTTAGTAGTTTTACGTTATTACTAGTAATATAATTAATATAATAATGCACGAGAAAGAGATAACTAACGCGTGTAAGCGACACAATCAATCGATCAGAATTCATGCAATTTGAGTTGCAAAATCTTTGAAGAGACATAAATTGCAACACACACATACTACATAAGTATGTGTCACATTTGTTAAGACATCAATTAAACAACGACTTATAATGGTGAGAATTCGTTAGCAGCCCTAAAAAGTTTATGGATGATAGTGTAGTATAAAAGGGACTAATTCAGTTTTGTTTCTTGAATTCCCCAGTTATAGAGCTCCCATGTTCGAATTGCGGAGGTTTTCTCCCCTTTCAGAACTAGCAAACATACATCGCGCAACAAATTTCTTACGGTGGTTACCTCTCGTATCAGTATCAATAGACAAACAAACTTTCAGTGGTTACCTCCATTGGTTACCTCCCCTATCTGAACCAGGAGGCATATAATTGGTATAATGTGTAGATAATTTCAGACCATTCAAAGTATAATAGATCTGTTAGAAAATTCCTTTATTGCCATAATGAGGAACTGAAAATGAAGTATTGTTGAATAGTTTCATGTTTCGGGCTATATTAACCCGATACTTACATACAAATTAAAAATAAAATATAAAAATCTTGTTTTATAACTATTAACCCATTTATGCCTAGCGTCATGAAAAAAGGCCTTGGCAAACAGCGTAGACCCAGATGAGACACCGCATGATGCGGCGTCTCATCAGGGTCTGCGCTGTTTGCTTAAAGAAATTTTTCTGTAAGAAATATGTCTAAATATAGAAATAAATATACAAGACATTCCTAATTTTAGAAATAAATTGATCCAATTTAGAAGGATGGGAGAGTCCACTAGGCATGAATGGGTTAATGTCAGTACTTGTTTTTCGTTTTGTTCGGTAAGTAAGCTAACGCTTTTTTTAATTCAAGGCTACTTGTTAAAATAAGTAAGGTGTACCATGTCCGTTGCATTAACAAATATTTACATTCGTGCACGACATAAGTTAAAAGGTTCTGTCCCGTTATAATGTTTTAACATTTAAACGCTCAACTAAAAAAATAATCATATAATTTGTAAGCATACATTAGCGACAAGCTCATTCACGGGTTGCTACATAATGAGACAACTCAGCAATACAACGCTACATATTTTAAAAAGATTATGATCAAAATCCGGGGATATTAAGTTTTAAGCAATACAATATTACGTTTTGCAACACTTAATGCATCTTAGTCGTTTCGATTGAATGAGTTTGTACTTAAAAACGAATAAACTTTCAATGCGTTTTATGTAATTTTTACTACTGTTAGACCGTTTTTGCTGTTTTCTCACTGTCTCGTGAATACCTTTTAAATAGCGAATGCTTAAAAGTAATAAATTTAAAAAAAAAAGCACCATCATGTTTTATTCATTGCGAGCCAAAAAAGCATATTCTGTATTATCGTATAAACATAACGAATACTTTAAACGACAATTTATATAAAACTAAAATACAAGTTCAGAGGAAATTCCCGAATGGTACCAAAATATAAACGAAATCATAGTTTCTACAATTGAATATATTGTTTGTACAGTCGAAAAGCCATAACTGTAAAATTGACACGAGCTCTTTTAGGAAATGTCCCACTTTTATGTTCAGATAACTATGTTCACACAACACATCGACACAATCTTCGGTTCTGCAACCCATACAATTAACTTGTTGGTATTGGTGTGTCGCCAAAAGTGTGTCGGACTTTCAGCAAGCTTGTTTCTGTATCTAATATACATATGAAATAATTAAAATACACATAAAATGATTCTTTGGAACAAAATCAGTTCGATTACTAATCCGATAAACTGCAGTTTGTATGCATGTAGTTAGTAGGTATTTTATATTTATCGTATTTATTTTGTTTTCAATTGAATACATTTTCTCTTGCTATACTTTAAACCCAAAGCTAAGGTCATAAGCTACGGAATACCGTTAGGCCATCGTGGTTACACATTAAAATCCAGAGGGCGACAATGCGAGAGTGCGAGAATACGATGACGAGAGTGCGAGAATGCGATGACGAGAGTGCGAGAATACGATGACGAGAATGCGAGAACGCGAAAGTAAGATGACGATAGTGCGAGAATACGATGACGAGAGTGCGAAAATACGATGACGAGAGTGCGAGAACGCGATGGCGAGAACGCAAGAGTACGATGACGAGAGTGCGAGAATACGATGACGAGAGTGCGAGAATACGATGACGAGAGTGCGAGAACGGGATGGCGAGAATGCGAGAGTGCGAGAATACGATGACGAGCGTGCGAGAAAAAGATGACGAGAGTGCGACAATACGATGACGAGAGTGCGAGAATACGATGAAGAGAGTGCGACAATACGATTGCGACAGTACGATATGACTATCGCATTGTCGCCATCGTACTATCGCATTGTCGCCATCGTACTATAGCGTTGAAATTTCCTCAACACATTGGCAAAACACATCGATGTCGTTCCCTCCCAGTGAGTTTTCACGGAGATATTTCCCCTTTAATTAAGAGCCGCGTTCTGTGAAAACTATGCTTAAAGCATACATTCTGCACAGACTAATCAGGACGACACGGTCACCTTCCGCTTGAATGATATATTTTTTTCTAAGAAAGTATCTTCAGTTAAGTCGGAAAGTGTCGTCCCATATTAGCTTGTGCGGACTTCACATATTTATTTGGTAAAAAAAACTTTACGCACATGCATTAATTTTACCAGTTTTCCCAGAACAATGCTCAAGTAATTGGTGTCCACACACTGAACTGGGCATACATTAACAAAGCGCATCAACGGGTATTGCTATTCATTTTTTTTTTAATAACCGAGTGTTTGAATTGAGTACTCTAAATTACGTTTCCCTTCTTATACAACATTCAGCGAACGTTATTAGCCATTAACCGTACTATGTAAACAGATGCGCATGTGCAACAATTTAAAGGAAGGGTGGGTCCTATCATAATGGCGCCGTAAAGACACAGATGGACTTCGAATAACGAACTTTACATAGAGGTTAGCGCGTTAGAAATTACCATAAAAATTCCGAAATGCATTAAATGTCGTTGCATCTTTGCGTATGTGTCCGTTAACAACAAGTTGGCGGTTTATATGCGAAGGAATTAAACCGCCAGGGCATAAGCTCGAAATGTTAAATTGCTACAAGACAACACGAATCTAAATAAAAACAGACCGATCATGTGAAAGTTAGTTGTATTATCACCTGATTTGACAAATATTTTCAATTAAAATTGTGATTGATAAAGGTCAATTACGTGGATGTAATTTTGATTCTTGCATGAGTGGACACTAAATTTTAAATTTAAATAAGAACAATTTGTTACAATGATACGCTCATAAAAGGACCTACTTTTGTGTTGCAAATGAGTTTAAATTTAAAACAATATACGTTTGGTCATTTTCTGTAAAATAATCTGGCCGTATCATGTCGGAATTACAAAATAGACCAAGCTATAGACGAAATATTCATTTTGATATACCGACCAGAATCGTTACAAAATGTGATTACTAAACATTACTTTAGAAGCCTGAGTAAAATAGAATTGGGTAACACGGATTTACAGTACAAAGTCAATGGTCGCAATTTAACTACATGTAGTTATAACATCGTGAGTTTAAATAGCTTTCAAAGTTAAGAACGTTATTTCAGATACCGAAAAACCGCACACGAGCTTCGTTCTGGGCAAACTTAGCTTAATGCATGTGTAAAGTGTCATCCCAGATAATCCTATGCAGTCCGCAAAGGCTAATCAGGAACGACACTTTCCGCCCTGACTGGATTTTCGCTAAGAAGAGAATCTTCTGTAAACGAAAAATTAGTTAAAAGCAGAAAGTGTCGCCCCTGTTAAGCTTGTGAGCATTTCACAGGCTAATTTCAGATGAAGCTTTACGCACGTGCATTAAGCCCAGTTTTCCCAGAACTCATCTCATATGAACAATACTATGGTCGGATTTCACCATGCCTCACTCGCCTCTTCATATCCTCAAGCGACGTGTGGCAAGCGTAAAATCCCTCAAGCCGACATCACGTGTGTACGATGTTTAATGTCTGCCAGCAAAAACGCTGTACATCGGATGTACTTGGAGCGTATTTCATGAACGTGGACAAGAATTCATTAATCACGATGTCTAGGCTAATAAGAGGACTTGAGTCAGAGTGTACATTGACCGGAGGGTCCATGCATTTGTTACAATAAGGCTTGATGTTAAGAAGCGGCCTTGTGGACTATTTGTTGAAGGCGGATTTTACGGTGTTTTAGCGGGGATTGCACGCATGTACTCATCATTGGAACTAAGTCTGACTTCCGTATGACCAACATGTCAACGGTTTAGCCACCAACGTGCTCTTGGTGTGACCAGTAAAGATAAATTTCACTCGCAGATATGTAAGAATAAGTTTGCAAGGGCAAGCTTTTATACTAGCCGCCTGTTCACAAAGAATTTTGACATCGAGCTTTTGCCATCGATGTTTTATGTTGGTGTTCAGAAGAAAATCGATAACATAACCCTGACAATTATTTTGGGCTTCTTCATATCAAACCATGTTAAATCGATGTAGTTCGAATCAATTTTCAGTGCAACCAAAGTAAACAGTGATGTCAGTGTAAATCAAGGGTTCGTTGTCACTTAACATTACATTCAATACCAAGCTCCTGACCAGACTGAACACATGTAATGTATTTAACCCTTTGCATGCTGGGAAATTTGTCGTCTGCTAAAATGTTGTCTGCTGAATTTCTAAAATTAGCATTTTCTTCGAATTTTTTTTCAAAGAATACTATCAGAATAGCAAACAGTTTGGATCCTGATGAGACGCCACGTTCTGTGGCGTCTCATCTGGATCCAAACTGTTTGCAAAGGCCTTCAAAATCCGGTTCCAGCGCTCAAAGGGTTAAGTACGGGCAACTCCATCGTCGGATACCCACGTTCAACCAATTCCGCTACTCTCCAATTATCGACCGTGGGACATTACGAACTCTTTTCACCGCTTAAGGTGTGTCAAATCCAGTAATTTCATTGGATCCCTCACGGTTTCATATAGATAGTTGACCAATGATACAACTCGTACTATAGAGACTTCGGGATTGTTGTCAAAATGGCGTCGTCCGTAGAAATGGAATTTCGAAGTGCATGCGAATACTTTAAAAGTGAGAATTTAAACGACTTTCAGAGTAAAAGTATCTCTAGTCTCTTATATGGTCGCGATGTCTTTTTAAGCACTCGGACAGGTGGAGGGAAAAGCTTGGTGTATCAAATATATCAATTTATCAAAAGAGATCAGTGCACTGGCTGACATCTACAAAGCGGAGAGTATTCTTTTTGTAAACTGCGATTTCATTGGTCTACTGAAGGGTTACAGTTGAGGTCAAAACGGCGTGTATTGCCTATATTGTCCCACGGCTTATGCTGGAGAGTAGCGGAATGAATTAGTCGTGGGTGTCCGACGATGGGGCAACTCATGTACCTATTGTTTTATCGTTTTACCATTAATATTATTTGAAAGTCTGAGTTTTCGTCGTTGATCTGCCAATTATCATGAAGAGTAAATCACGAGTGCTAGCCTGAACGTTTTAATAGCCGCGCATCACAGAGTGTTGGCGCGGTCACCAATCTTTTGGAGATGGCGAAGGCTATTTTAGTTCCTACATAAGTTGATACATATTGGTGCGATTGACGTGATTACTAAAGTTTTCTAGTTTGCGCTCAGGTGTAGGGCTTCTTATGATGTTTTTGTTTGTAAATAGGTTATGTGTACTTTTTCTTCAAATGTGTTTTGTACTTTGTCCAGGAAGATAAGCGGTATGTTCGTAATCAAGGGAATATTTATATGAGCCTTGCTCTGCTAAAAGGGGGTTTAATGCATGTGCGTAAAGTGTCGTTCCAGAGTAGCCTGTGTAGTCCGTACAGGCTAATCAGGGACGACATTTTCCGCTTTTACTTGATTTTTGCTAAGAACATACGAAACGAAAAATATAATAAACGCTGAAAGTGTCATCCCTGATAAGCCTTTGCGGACTGCACAGGCTTATCTGGGAAGACACTTTACGCACACACATTAAGCCCCCTTTTCACAGAGCGTGGCTCATATACGTTTTAATCTCATGCCGCGAAGAGGATGGTTGGTATAAAAATGCCACTCGTCCGCCCGTCTCTCCAAATCATGGTTGTGGCCGCTACTCATGTTCCATATAAGAATGAAGAATTTCCATTGAACTTGGCGGACGTTTGAGGCGATGTGCAGCAGATATAAGCTGGTAATAAAGGCTTAAGGTCAAAGTCTCATCACGTGATAAATAAGCATACACTACGTTTCCGCTATATATATTCTAGGCTTAGAAAATTGTCGCTTTAGTTAGGTTCTTGAGATGGTAAAAAAGGTACAAAAATGACAATATTTGGTGTATGTTTAGCCTCCGTTTTCGTGACCACGTGTTTGTGTATTTGTTCCAAAATTCGTATAGCTTTCAAATGATTTTCAGGAAAATCAATAGTTCTGCTCATACAGACTATGTCAGTAGCCACGTGCCAGTCATGCTAACGCATGATTAAGGCCGTACTTGATGGTTGAGTGTTTGTGAGTGTAATTTCACGTCCTTTCCATCTGTCCGCCTCGATTTAACGCAAGTTTATTGAACAGTGGCATAGTTTAATCAATATAAACCAATGTGAATAATTCCTGATGCAGTCACAGCACCTCGAAGTAAAGGCCACGCTAGATGGTCGAAATAATCATCGTGGGCGATATAGCGGTCTTCTGGAGAATTGAATTCCCTAAGGTCGATACCATCAATTAAAGAGGTTTATTGTTTGAAGTTTATCGAATGTTTTTAGTCCATAAATGAGAACGATGCGTATGAAAGATATTATTTTTATTATATGTATTAGAACAAATACAACATTGTTTTTGTTTCTGCCCTCTACTTGTGATCTTAATATTATCCTCGTTCTGAGAAAACTGGTCTTAATGCATGTTGGTAAATTGTAATCCCAGATAAGCATGTGGAGTCTGCATAGGCTAATAAGCGACGACACTCTACGCTTTTATTGAATGTTTCTTCTAAAGGAAGTATCTCCTCAACAAATATCCATTTTAAGCGGAAAGTGTCGTCTCCGATTTGCCTGTGCGTACTGAACAGGCTAATCGTGTGCACACTTTACGCACATGCATTAAGCCCAGTTTTCCCTGAACGAGGTTCATATGTTGCCCACGAGGATGGTAGACCTTACGAGGCTCAGGTGGCACCAGAATTAAAGTGACAACTTACTACATGCTATTTCCAAGTTGATTAAACAAAAAATAACACAGAGCTCCGAGGGGTCTTCTCGCTTGATATGAACGACCAGTGAGCCCAAACGCGTTAATTTGACTGCAGCAGAACTATTTTTTTTATTATACCGCACATATAAGCACATGCATTTTATAATAACAAGATAATTTATCACAGGCAAATACGTTGCATTTTACGCATGAAAAAAAATCTTTTGTGATACTAGAACATGGAACACACAACACGCGGACAGCTCGGAAAATACGTAAGTTGTTATTTTTAGGTTAGAAACCATAAGAGCTGAGCAGGTGCTGATTAAGAAAGGAAAGAACCCACTGAGGACCCTATGACACAATAGGGACCAGCCAGGCAGCAACACGTGTAATAGTGTATATGGACCGTTGCCGAAGATTGAGATCCATACACAGTTTTGGTCTGCCTGACTGATCATTATTACGTCATTAGTGTTTCCTGTAATTAGTATGTTATATATATACCGAACATTTTCATCTTGTGTATCAACCTGTATAGCTATACTCGACCATTTTAACAGCACAGACCTTGTAAAATATTGTATAATTCTCAAAGTAAGTTATAATCCAGAAAATATCAACACTTTGAATAGTAAATACAAAATGTTCGATGTTTTAAATAATTGTTAAGATAATTGGTAGCAAATAAGTTTTCACTTTGATCAATGGAAAGTGTAAACAGTGACGTCAATCGTCAATATTAGGCACTCGCGGTCCATTGTTAGAGCGTACGGTCCATACAAAAAATATTGACCGGTCCATATCGCATCTATTGATTTTACGAACTCAAACCGTCAATATAGTTAAAGGACGAACTTATGTAAGGTACAATTTCACAACATAATGCACTGAGCCAACTAACACTGTACAATTTATCGGTCCGCTAAATAACATTTTGTAGAATTGACCTAAATCCTGGATATTGGACTTTATATTAGCAAAGAAGAACACTTTGATGGAAGGTATACTATAAATGTGTAAATGATCGAACGATTTTACTTGAGCACACTATCTTCTATCGCATATCAACTATACTCATTGACTGATTACTTGTAAATGTTTTTTTTTAATACTTAAAACCGCTCTAAAAATATTAACGAATCGTGCAAATAATCGATGGTTTATTAATCACTGTTTGATCATAGTTCTTCAGACACCTACCATTAGTCTTAAACTTAACCAATATTACGGAATAACACTACTTTATAAACAATCGGTAGTCATTAAATTGTAATTACTCAAACGCTTGTGGTAAAAGAAGTACTTATCTTACATAGTTTTACTACATTTCCAACATGCCCATCCGGCGCTTCCATACATTTGCACCATTAAGTCACAACGAAAACCGTACCTAAACTATTAACTAAATAAGCAAAAATGTAAACCTACTGAGCGTTGGTTAAAGCATGCTTTTGCTCAGTGACTTTGTACATCACCGTTAGCCACAATTTACCTTATACTCTTTTCGGTTCTATGTTTTGTGACCCCATTTTATGTATGTATGGGTGGGGGGATGGGGGCGGGCATATAGATTTGCCGTCCGTCATTTCGTCTTTCCACACGTGGAATGTTTTTTTGTGGGACGCTCGTAACTTTTAAAAGGACATGCCAACATATTAAGGTTAAGATGTTTACAACTGTAAAGCATCCGGAGTTATAACCCTTAATAGCTAAAAACAAATGTGTCGTGGGTAAATAAATAAAACAGGACTTTATATTTTCAACCTCGGTTTGTCGTATATAACTGAAAACATATAAACGTATAACTTGATACAGAGATAACATTTTACAACAATCACATTAACAGATTAATGGTATTTTGTTCCATTTTTTCGACATTAGTTGAGTTTCAAGACATATGTTGAAGGAAGGGTTAGTCGTTAATTAATTTAGGTCGGGTATTTTAATACATAAGTATTCAGATATACATGAAATCCGTTGTGTTGCTTATATGTGCATTGACCAAATAACTCCGAGGCTTCACTAGTTTTTGCATGCCTCTTCTTCCTCCTCTGCTTCTTCTTTTATTTTTGCTGTTCTGTTATTATTATTATTATTATTATTATTATTATTATTATTATTATTATTATTATTATTATTATATATTATTATATTATTATTATTATTATTACTATTATTATTATATATTATTATTATTATTATTATTATTATGTTTATTATTAGGTTTATTATTATTATTAGGTTTATTATTATTATTTATTATTATTATTATTAGTATTATGATTATTATAATTGTTATTGTTATTATTATTATTTTGCAGATTTCAAATGTCAAGTCTTTGTGGTGTTCACTTTAAGGTGAAATTCTAATTATTTTCATTAATGCAAGGTTTTTATTTTTATTAGTTACATGCTCATATGTTTAATTGGTATATTTTGAAAAAAAATCTTAATCGCTGATATTTCTCTTACATTTTTAATGCAGCCTTGGAGGCTGAAGGACTTAACATCGTGAAACAAATCAACAGCTTACATGCAACTACAGTTAAAGTACACAATAGGCAAGAAACATACGACGATCGCAACAAATTCACTTATACTTACGTATACCCACAGGCGGAAAAACAAGTTTAGAAATAACTGCAAATTTAATGGACTGTAGCCAAGTACGACACATAATAAAATTAATGATTTGTAAAGTATGACCTTCCCTGCATTGCACAACCTTTGCAACATATGTGGTCTTTCATGTATAGGCTTTTCGCTTGAACAATCGCATACAAATGATTGCTAGTATTTCCAAATATTCTAACTCAAATCAGTACAATATATCATTTGCAATTTAATGCAATTGCTGTTTTGCAGGTGTTATTATATAATTTAAAAAAAGGATAACAAATAATTGCGAGAGTAATATATTTCATCGGCGTTGTTTCATATTTGTCATTAGGCATGTTGTGCAAATGCTATAGGTGTAAACGTTTTTCTCGTATATAAATACATATGTGCCGTGCTCTTGGAAAGTTTCGTCTCAGATTAGCCTGTGCAGTTTAAAGTTAGTCTATTCTAAGCGAAAATCCATTTTGCGGATTTCACAGGCGCATCTATGAGGACACATTACGCAAATGCAGTAAGTCAAGCTTTCCCAGAGCGAGGCTCATAATTTGTGGCGTGTTCTGAGAAAACTGGTCAAAATGCTTGTGCGTAAATTGTCATCCCATATTAGCCTGTGCAGTACGCACAGGCTAATCAGGGACGACAATTTCCGCTTGTATGGAATTTTTCATTTAAATGATGTCTCTTCTAAGCGAAAATCCAGGTTAGGTGGAAAGTGTCGTCCCTGATCTGGGATGACACTTTACGCACATACATTTTGTCCAGTTTTCTCAGAACACGCCACATATTCGCTGCTTTTTGGTAAACGACACGCAACGGTGAAGGCTATTCGAATTGACGGACACCCTTCTTGTTCATGATTTTTGTAACACGTTGAGATTTCCTTGTAATTTTATTATTTTTAACTAAAGAGCGAAATATTATATAAAATATAAAATCTCCTACCATGATACTAGTGCACCTACGACGCGAGTTAAATTGTCCCTAAATCTAGATCGAAGTAGCATTTTGTATATTATTAAATACGCATTTTCCATGTGTTAACATTACCGTTTTTGTGATTAAAAAAAAGAAAACATATTAAATATAATCATCACAGTCTTTGACCCTTAATCCACAGGAAAATATTAACGACGCTATATTCGGCAAAATAAACGCATTGCTTCATTTTAAATGGCATTTACCTTGACCTTTCATTATGACCTTTGCTTCTTTTTAGCCGACATTAACCTTGACCATTCAACATGTCCTTTGCTTCTTTTTAGGCGAAATTTACCTTGACCTTTCAACACAACCTTTGCTTCTTTTTAGGCGACATTCACTTTGATCTTTCAACATGTCCTTGACCCAGCAACAGTGTGAGCAGTTCTGGAACTCTGCAGACAAGAATGGGGACGGCTTTCTGACCATTCAGGAACTGGCTGCAGCCCTGAAGGGGTACCGCACCCCTGGGGGTAAACTCACTGACAAAGACATCGCTGTAAGTGCAATATTCTCAATATTCTATATATCAATATATATTTAAAATCCCAGACACGTGTTTTTACTTTTATTATATATGTATGTGTATATTTGTGTTTTTCCCAGGAGGGCAAATGGGCATGACGAAGTACATTCAAAAAGGGCATATTTTAACGAGCAGTTAAGGCAAAAAAGGGCAAAACGTTCCGTCACGTGAAAACCTGGTTTTGGGAGGAATATTTAAACACATACATGTATAAACAAACACACTTAAGTGTTATTGATGTATTTAATATACCATTTCAGTTCCATGCTCTTTCAGTACAGCATGACAATTTGACAAACATAATAAATCAATATATGCACATGAGTTTGATTATACACAGATCCACTAACATATAAATGAAACCATGTTTGTCTTATCCCATTTTCTAACGATAATCTTATCTTGTCAAATGTTTTAACTTCGCGATTTAACTTAATGCCAATTTGCTAACTCGCTGTGTTTCACTCGTTTCCGTAACATACATCCAGTGTGTAGATTACTAAATATACGTTGTTTGTATCTAAAACGTATTATCCATCGTTAATAAACACAGACATTTCATAAATCACTACTAACTGTATGATGTCCATGGTTTATTCGATTTGTATTTGTCATTTTTGCCGAGAATCACAAAAGTCCATTTCTCTTCTATATTGTCCGCCATCTTGTCAAATGACGTAAGCGACAGGTGCGGATAGCAATTTAAAATTGTATACACAGTGCTCCAGCTAGGATTTGAAAAGGGCAGGGGGCTATTTTGTCAAAAGGGTACTTTCGCGCGCGGTATATTGTCAAAAGGGCGCTTTCGCGCGCTGTATATTTTGAAAAGTGCACTTTCGAGAGCCCCGGTCGTATCCGAAATGCTCCATGTTGCCTATTAGTTTGTATATTATGAAAAATTGATATAATATATTATTTCCATTAAACCATGCAAATAAAATTAATACAATGAGGAATAAAATTAATGACAATTTAAGAAGAGATTTATAAATTATAATATGTCTCAAGAAAAAAATGTGTAGATTATGTTTCAACTTAAAAGATAGGTCTATATAGATAGTGGATGTGCAGTTTACATGAACCTTGCTTCCCTATTTTTAGTTTTATTTTACACACAGACGCGTACATTTATTTAAAATCGGACTAACCTTCATACAAAATCCATTAAATACCCCATGAACTACACATTCATGTACATCTTATTAGTAAGAACAAGACGCTCATGAATATTTTGTGTTTAGTTCATTTGGAGTACATGAACTATTCATAAACCATTTTTGGAGTACATGACTAGTTCATTAACGTGGACAATTGTTCATTAACAGTTCATGTACTCATGAACCTTTTTGCAGTTGATTGACTCACGGATGTTCTCAGTGTTACCGTTGACGGTAAACTTACTGTTTCGATGTTGGTAATTCATCTATACAGCATTGTAAAGATTTCCTGTATGTCGAGAAAATAGTTGGGTATTTTGTTTCGCTTCTACAGGTGCAGATTTGTATGAATAATCTGACATTTAATCTGTCAGATCAGGATGTACTTAATCAAATGTCAGATTATTCATACAAATCTGCACCTGTAGAAGCGAAACAAATTACCCAGACTGAATATGCCTTTCAGTA